>JANHZT010005861.1:207920-225045 GCA_032468215.1 Stegonotus admiraltiensis | reverse complement strand
ATCAATAAATATTATAGATCCATTGAGTGTGATTTACTTGTATTATTGGGCTGGATCCTAAATCAAAATTAACATAATATGCATCCATTCTGTTCAATACACAGAATGTCTTCCCTTCTTAGCCTGTGTGTAAAAATCAGTTGTCACTAGGTTTGGATATTTTGCTAATAAGGAGCTCTCTATGTTTATCTGCAGAGTCTCTGTTGGAAATTTCAGTTGTAACTTTCTACTGTCTGTCCTCCAGGCAGGTGTCTATAGAAAGTGGTGGTTTTAGACATTTTGTTGACTGAAACAGAAGACTTAGGGTTAGGGTGAACTAATTCTTAACCAAGTAAAGATAATACCAAAGTAATGAATTAATCTTTGGAAATTCTATAGGACATCTTTTTCCCTAGGTGTAAAGTAACACTAATAAAACAATAAATTTCTTCAGAAATTCAGAGATTGTTAACTACATCAAAATGATGGCCACAGTACAACTCTGTGTTTCATTTTCCCTGCAAAATGAAATTAGTATACAATGGTCTTTTGTTTCTAGAATCCTAAGATGGCTCTCAAAGTAGGACAGTTAAAATGTTATAAATTTTGGTTCATATATTGTAATACTTTGGTATGTCTTAATTCATGAAGTAGAGGGTAAATAAGTCTGTCATATGTTAATTTTTTCTGACATACCGTCTTACCTATTCATTAACAATATCATCAAATAAATTAAAATTAGAGACAAGGTAAAATATAATAAAGTAGACTTTCTATAATCAAACATGCATTGATCTATTTTAATCAAACATTGTGCCTTTGCCCATTTGGATAAATCATAGTCTGGAAAAATTATAACCAGTCTTTATTGTGCAAATGGAGCAGCTATTCTGACAAAGTTTGATGCCATGATTTAAATGGGCTTATCCTTCAGTTGGTTATGAGCCAGTGTTTTTGCTGACTTGATAAAAGGTTTTCCAGCATGCTCAAAATGAAGCTGCTGCTGTCAACATTATACTAACTGGTTGCAAAACACTCAGGATACTGCTTTTCAGGATGCTCCTTCATCTTTTTTTTCTTGGCAAAGAGGACTATATAAACATTAGCAGATGTAGTCACCATTGAACACAGATTGGAATTCCTGTGTTATTACTCAATTAAAGTTCTTGAAGGTACCAAGGTTTTCGAGAGGAGGGAGGAGAAGTCCAACTATTCAGATTCTTCACTTTTGCTTCAAAAACGGCTGTAATAATATTAAATTGGAAATCAAGTAACATATATTAATCAGAAACCTGTTTACATGACACAATCATACACAATACAAAACGTAATTAATCAATAGATTTTCTCTTTCTGTTCTTGTGTCAGTAATTTGGCTAATATATTTTATTAGTATCTTTTACATCTCAGATCTGTCTGTTCATATTAAAGGTAGGGCACTTTGGTAGAGTACATATTTTAATGCAAAGATTAGCTGGTTTAACACTGAATTATTGATATCCAAGAGAATAGATTGGATATGATTTCTCTGCAACTATTCTGGCACCTTATTCTATAGATTATAATTGGTTCAGTTACAGTAGTTTTCTGCTCTGTATAGTTGTTTTCCTTTACTTCTTTACAAGAATGATATATTTTAGTTAATAATTAACTGAGCAAACATAGTAAGGTTTGATTTGCAATTAAGTCCCTTTAAAAAATAGCTGTAGTTGTGGTCCAAATGACAGTAATAGTTTGCAGTGTGTTGAACTCTTTCATTCTGTCCCAGGGAAGATCTTAGGGCAAAAGCCGCAAAACCAACAAGTTGAATACTCTTAGGAGCAGAATTAGGAGCAGAAAATTCCTCATCTCATCTTGCTTTCTTCATTTTTCTGTTCATTTGCTTCTTTTCACTGAGTTTTTCCTGTATATTACCACTATTAATCAAATTAAATGACTATTCATATAAGCATGTATTTATGCACATAATTCATGAACTTGGTTTTTCTTTCATAAGAAGAAACTTCATTACTTTTTACAGTATATGCCATCTAAACACAAAATTACATGTCACTTTTCTAGTGTGTCTTCTAAATCTGAGGACAGATGCTCTGCAGCTTGCTTCCTACAAAGACTATTGGACTTTCATTATTCATTTATTCATTTCACCTATTTCATCCTTCACGTCTGCTTCTTGGCTGTTAAGAAAAGAACTATCTCTTACGGTACTCTATTTTTTTATGGAAATGGCCTTCTGAAATCTAATTGGACTTACTAATCATATAGGGAATATGTAATATTACATTTTTAAATGATGGAGGAACTCGTACCAACTTTTTTTTCAATATTCTATGTTTTTTAAAATTATATTATCAGAAAAAAGAGGATTATAATACAATGGCAAGAAGAACTGTCTGAAAACTATTCATCAAAAGAAATTTATCCAAGCTGATGGCTGAGATTATGCAGAACTGAATAAAAAATTATGCAAACAAAATGTAATAAAAGGGAATCAGCTCTGTCTCTTCAGTATTATATTATCCTCAGATCGATCACTATAATTTAAGTTCCTTGCTTTCAAATAGTTGAGGTCAGTTTCTTTTATAAGATCAAATTACACTCTCCCCAAATGACTTCTGCCCAACAGGTCTGAGGCTGACTGTGATGGACTGTGCTACGTTCAGTGAAACTTATTGGACAGTCTCATTTCCCCTAAGCAGATATGAAAGAAGGAATGAATACTACACAGAACAGAATATTGTGATTTGTCACAATCTCCACTGATCACAACACATGTCCCAGAACCTTAGGTAAATTAAGCACATATGTATATATCTGCTCAGTTACTCACTCTTTCTCCAACATCAGGGAAGAGAATGAGCAGTAATCCAGCATTATCCAATGATTAAATGCCAATAGTATAGTCAATTCTCAAAGATAAGCAAAAGTTTATCTGAAATATTGCTTATGTTAAAGATAATCACACAAAGGTTTCTAGGGAGCAAACATATTTTTAACCAGTAAATGGGGAAAGGCAAGGGAGAGAAGAGTGACCAGAGAATTGACAACGAGCAGTGAGCTATATGGAGTGAAAAGGTTATCTCCTGAATAGCTGCTGATTGTGAAAGGTTCAGCTAACAGTTGCTGATTATCCATTGGGGTTTTTTTTTGTTTTGTTTTTTTCTGCTGTTTTCTGTTGAGTGAGTAAGTAACAGAATTGAAGGGGAAATTAACAGTCCATTGGAAGACAGTCAAACATAAGAACAATTGCAGAAGAAACTATCAGAAGCACATAGCACATTTTTCATCGCTGAAACTAGATTTTCAGGTCCTTGCAGAAGAAAAAGGGGAAAGAAAAGAGTCAATGTAGAACAGGAACTAGAAAAATGCTTCTCTGAAAGGCAGAGTGGAGATAGTTGTGGCCTGCAAGAAAACAAAGGGATGATTTGTAGTAGCTGGTGACCCATTAATACAAAATGCCAATCAGTTCCACCTATTCATGAAGTGTGATGGCTGTGTACAGCAAGAAGGGATATGACATAAAAGCTTTGAAGACATAGCAGGTTCACTGGCAATTATGCCTTTATTCTAATCAGTGAAAGAAGAAATGATACCAAAAAGAACAGCTACAACCATAACACTAGTTACTTTAATGCAGTGGTCCCCAACCTTTCTGGCTCTGTGGCGATAGCAGGGAGGGAGAGGAGATGGTTTTCAACACATGCCCGCTGCATGCGTGGCCCAATTCCTGATGGGCTGTGGCCCGGTATTGGGCTGCAGACCAGGGGTTGTGGACTCCTGCTTTCATGGATAAGTTTTGAACAAGGACATTCAAAATTCTGAGGACATCATCTATTGCTCCAGTCCAGAAAAGGAAATACTATTGTAAGTACTGACTGATTTAGTTTCTGGGATTTTCAATTATGGCTGCTGACACAAAACAAATTACAACTCACAAATTTGAATCAGGTTGTAAAATGAACCCTGTGAGTACTGGTGATGAAAACACTGAAATATACAGATAGACTTGTGTGCTACAGGAGAAAGGGGGACACTAGTTATAGTAAGTTACCTACATTCATGCAGTATCTGTTCTACTTCCTATGTAGGTAATATTATACAGAGTGTGGTAAAAGAATAAAACTGTTAAGACAAAAACATAAGAAGATAGATGAGAGTGCAACGATGGATTTATACCAACACTAATCCCTATAGCTTTCTTTTTGAAGATTTCATCAACTATACCCAACTACAGTCTTTTATCTTTCTCTTGATCTTTCCAGCTTTCCTTCATCTACTGTGTTTCTCTGAAAATAACACTGGGTCTTATTTTCTTTTGGGTCCCAAAATAGGCACTAGGGCTTATTTTCAGGGGATATCTTATTTTCCCCCCCATGTACAGGAGGCCTACTTCTGCTTGCTCATGGTGGGGCAGGAGGCTGGCTGTGCTGGCTCTTAAGTAGGCTTATTTTGGGGGTAGGGCTTATATTAGGCACGTACATAAAAACCATGCTAGGGCTTATTTTCAGGATAGGTCTTATTTTCAGAGAAACGGTATTTGTTTTGCAAGCTGGTTCTCATTTATTCTCTTTTCACTACAAGACAATCTATTTTTTTCAAAGTAGTCATTCACTTTTATATCCAACTCACATTCATTCAGACCAATTAGTTTTTATTTATTTATTTATTTTATTTATTTTATTTTTTATATATAGTTTTTTACCTTGTTACTTCTCATTTTGCTGTGAACAATACACTATCCATACTGCATTAATTTTTTTTGTTTCTATAAAATACTAAAATTTGCTATCTATATTAATGAAGAGGCCAGAAAACCCTTCTTATTATTCAAAGCCATTTCTTTCAATGGTCATTTTTTACAACATGCCATAAACTACTTACCAATTTTCTATTAGTATTTGCAGACCTTAACATTTCTCCATCAATTTCCCCATATTTATTAAATTATGTAGCATGATAAATTTGTGTACTTGCTCTAACATTCCACTATTTACATATAACTTGTAGTCATCCACTCCATTTTCTTTATAAAATACATCTGTTTTGGTATGGTATGTGATACATTACTTTTCAGATCTATACTGTCTGAATCTCCACTGGTAGTCCTGAAGAAAAGCTTAGCCATCTATTAGGATTGCTTTAATTTGAATTCCTTCATTGAATAGGTAAAAGGTAAAGGTTTCCCCTGTCCAGTCATACCCAACTCTAGGGGACAGTGCTCACCTCTGTTTCTTAGCAAAGGAGCCAGCATTGTCCAAAGACCCTTTCTGTGGTCATGTGGCCAGCATGACCATACACTGAGGCACACAGAAGATGTTATATTCCCACTTAAGTGCTACCTAGTTATCTACTTGCATTTGAATTGCTAGGTGAGCAGAAGCTGGGGCAAGTAACAGAAGTTCACCCTGTTGTGCCTGTTTCTACCTGACAAGCATGTTTAACTGCCATCCCCCCACCACACACACACATTGAATAGGAGACCGGACTTAATGGGGTAGAGGCCACTTTTGAATCTTTTGATTCTATATTGTTGTGAATCTGTAATTGAAAAAAAATCTTCTTCCCAAGATGGGTTTTAAAGCAAAATTGTAAAATTGATGATTTTAGTGATTAACAATGATAAAAACAAAATCAATCCAATGAGTAATTTCTTTATGGATAAAAACTACTCTTCAAATTTTATCAATGGCTTTACAGCATAAATTTTAGTTCAAAAAATAAATAACTGAATTTGATTATCATGATGATTTTACACACTCTCCAGTTACAAAGGTTTATTATTGTAACTGAGATCTCAAATCTAAAAAAGTTATTTTTCCATAACTAGTAAAACTTAATAAAAGATTAAAGTTGGGTACTCTAAAAGAGAAGAAGATTTTTAAGGCCATATTATGAGAAGATCATCAGAGTTAACTTTCTTCACTTCTATAGTCAATTGGAAGAAAAAGCATTTTTGAAAACCTTTGGGACTTCTATATAGACCATGGATATATGGAAATCTTTAATAAGGAATATATTTCAAACGAGGTAAAACGAGGCACAAATAAAAAGAGAATGGGACTTTCCTTTTAGATTTAATACTTTTTCTATTGGAAAGCTAGAATCTTTATCTTGATAATGTTTTCCCTCAAGAATTATTAGTGTTTAAGATTGCTATAATTGTGACTAGAACAGACTGGTCCAGAAAAAAATAAGGCAGAATTATAGTTTCATTGAATTTGATTTCTTAGCAACAATAGTTTTAATCTTTGCCATTTATATGTCTGTTTTTATCTGACCCAACATCAGATTTTAATTTTTATGAACTAAATTACTACCTCTTTCATTATAAAAATGCCAAAATATGTAAATGAAAAATAATTAAGCTAGAAGCCTGACATTCTTGAAGTTCATGCTGTACAAAAGATAACCAGTTTGTTTTTGTTTACTTTGAAATCAAATATCACCCAATTGTTGCTTGAAATACTGTGTACATTAATAAATTATCAAGCATGAATATTGATCACAAGGATTAAAAAGGGTTGCAAACCTATCATTTGAGAAAACTATTAAACATGCTTTAATACCACTTTACACTTTTAGAAGATAATTAGTATTAATGGTATTCCTGTGCAGAGCGACAGTGATTTAAAATTAATATGAGAGGATTTCATCTTGTGATTGAATTCTATATACATGTTTGAACAATTCAGGTTGCCTAAAGACTAAGAAAGCTTTTTATTCAGGTTCAATAAACATAAAGAATGGGTTAAAATGTACATTTCAAAAACTATAAAAATGAAAACAATCCAATTTACTGATCTAAATACATCTGAGCTAACTGTTTTACCAATCTGAATATTAAAAAGCAGAGACATCACCCTGCCAACAAAAGTGTGTATGGTCAAGGCTATGGTTTTCCCAGTTACAATGTATGGCTGTGAAAGTTGGACCATAAGGAAGGCTGAGTGCCAAAGAATTGAAGCCTTTGAACTATGGTGCTGGAGAAGACTCCTGCGAGTCCCTTGGACTGCAAGACGATCAAACTGGTCAGTCCTAGAGGAGATCAACCCTGACTGCTTTTTAGAAGGCCAGATCCTGAAGATGAAACTCAAATACTTTGGCCATTTAATGAGAAGGAAGGACTTACTGGAGAAGAGCCTAATGCTGGGAAAGATTGAGGGCAAAAGAAGAAGGGGATGGCAGAGAATGAGGTAGCATAAGCATGAGCTTAAATGTACTCCAGAGGATGGAGTAAGAGGACAGGAAGGCCTGGAGGAACGTCCATGGGCTTGCAATGGGTCAGATACGACTTCGCAACTAACAACAACAATGTATTCAGTTATACGTACAGTTACAGTTAGTCTAGCACCTAATTCCTTGTCCAAGCATTCATAAATCCAAAGACTCACTGTGTCAAGCACAAATATCTACTCTGGAGTGCTGCCTAAGTCAGGATCTTGCATGGTTCTCCTGTTTGTAGAAAGTTGATTTCATGCCAGTGGGCAGAGTTTTATTAGAGTGGTCAAACGGAGTAACAATCTTAAACCTATTACCTCAAAAATAAGAATGGAAGAAAACTGGTCTAGAGACCATTGTCACCCAAACCGCTGTTGATGGGTTTGCAGCTAGCTATTATGCAGTGCTCACGTGTATGCTCTTATATTAGAGAAGGGCAGAAATTTTAGTTATAACTGTACACCATTTTATTTAAAGGAACCCCAGATAAGCTTTATTAAGTTGCCTTTCTATGTACATTATTTATCTAGTTATTATATGATTCTGGAAGGCTAATAATTAAAAATTGAAATAAAAACGCTTATTTAAACGAAAAAAATTAAAAATGACAAAATACAATATCATAGTGGCTGAGAAGTTACAGTACATAGAAGCAGTCATTTGAATATTAGTTTTTTTAAAACCACAACACACAATATTTTTATTTATTTGTTAGCAACATTTCTAACAGTTAACTTGTAGACACTCCCAGCAATTCATATAAAAGCATGAAACATACCCTCACTCTTGCTAAAAAATTTTTAGTTTATCCTGATATTACCAGTAATTCCTTCTTACTCATTAAATGTTCTGGAAAGGAATTCTGTATTCAAGGCTCAATGAAAAATTGTCAGGGTAGGTATCATTCTAATCTCTGGAGGTAGAATATTTTATGACAAAGGTACTTATATAGAGAAGTAGCATATTTTGTTCCTCCTCTTTGAATTTAATTTAGAGTGAGTATTTTACATCCCCATCCCACCAGCACCAAAAGTCATCAGACATTTAGTGGCCAAGCCAATAGAGGGCTTGATAGTTTACCTCCAAAATGTTGAAATCTTTTGAAAGTTGATTGTTAATCTATGCAGAATTTGCAAAATCAGTGTTTAATTAATGGCACCGTCAGGAAGGTGCCATCATAGGAAGCTAAATGAGAAACATTTTCAAGGAAAGAATATTATAGTTTTTATTTCTTTACTGAACTAATTTAAATCCAGTTTTAAGAAATGAATAGTTTAATAATTTTATACAATCTTACACTGGAGTATCAATCTGAATTCAATTTCAGAGATAATTATTTTCCTGGAAACTGTAGATTATGTGCATTTATATAAGTTATCATACACACACACACACACACACACACACACAAATCCTTTCAAGATATGTATGTACAGCTGCCAAGTAAAGAGTATTTTTCAGCTTTTTTGTTTTGCTTTGTTTTAAATGTTAAATTGAGAGTGCAGCACTGGAAGCATACAACTATACTGGAAAAAAAGCTGAATGTTCTTTATTTCTGTGGCAATGCATATACCTGTAAATAAGTCTGATTTTAGAAATAATAAGTTGCTGTTGTTTTTCTTTCTAGTACTTGTTACAGGATCCACTTCTTTTTGCATTATGCTTACCTAGTTCTTGTCACAGACCCTGATACTGATTAGGACTGAGAGGGAGTGACTGACCCCACTTCACCTAGCTGGCTCCTATGCCTAAAGGAGGATTAGAACCTGGAACTTCCTGTTATTTGCTCAGCACTTAAACCACCCTATAATGCTGGCTCTCTCAGAAATACTACATTCACCTATATTCATTGTCTGCCAGTCATATACTTGTGAATTCAGTGGCTGAAGATGAATGTACATTGAGTTTCTATGTGAAGCAATGCTAAGGCTAATAATAGAACATGCTTCTCTGCTGATTTTTCTCTGAAAGTTTTAGAATCATATATTTCTATAATGGAAAGATTACCCTTATTTTACAGTTTGGAAATGGATCTCTGAACTCATTGGTGTTTGAAATTATCTCTTATATCAGAGATAAGAAGCATGACTGACATTTTGTACAGCAATGTTGTAACCATGGCACTAATGACGTCATTCAAATCGTTTGTGAAACAAAACTAGTGCTGCTCTGTTCTTCGTGCTTTCGAAGGACCCTTTACTAAATTTTACTGGTGAAATGTATACATTTCATTTATGGAGAGGTCAGAAGTTTTATCATCAGTTTTTCCGCATCTGTTCTAAATAATTTGGAAATTTAAGATTGCACTTAAAAAAATAGTATCAGTTTCAAGCATTGTTTATCTTCAGGCAGGAAGATCCTTTTTTTTTTTTTTGTAAAAGAGAAAGACAAGACCTGGGCAGGCTTTTTAATTCAATGCCATCTGTTTATTTAGTTGACTTCAACTTGCTTCGAGTGCTGGAGGAAGGAATACTGAAGCTTTCTTTTCAGTAACTTTTCTTGAATTGCAACTTCACTTATTCAAGAGCACTCAGTTTTATCAATTCTTCACTAATTGGGAAGAAGGGAAGCTAATGAAAAATCTGCATCAACAATTGTTAATATATGAAAGAAATAATTGAAGCCATTTTCACTGTTACTACAGCAGGAAACAGAAATTGTATATAAATATAATAGCAAAGCACGCAAAAAAGAATTAAATATGTGTGCTCAGAAATGGACGACATAGATATGATAGACTGGTCTAAGTTAAGAAAATCCTGAGAAATAACTAAAATAAAATTGTTGTTGCTAATGATGTTGCTATTTTGTTAATCTTCATGCATTCTATTATTTTACTCTAATAATTCAACTCCTGCAATTGCTTATTATTATTATTACTCAGAATGGACATTTTATGCTTTATAACTATGATGTTACCCTCTTGCCAGCAGCCTATACTAGAAATTTTTATTTGCTTGTGTCTCTCTGATTTGGGTGTGCAATTAAATCCCAGGAAAATCTTACCCATCAGTGTATGTTCTTTCTATATGAAAATTCTAAAATCTACCCATATAAAAGAAAACACACAAAACGCTGTTGGTGTAAATTGCTGTATTGAAGAGCAAATGCAATCCACAATCAACAGAACAGCTCTGTAATAATTTTTAGAATCATCTAATTTTTGCTGTTTGCCTCTCTGTATGAGAAGCAAACATACATCCTCTGTATGACCAGAATGGCAAAATATTTGTGATAGGAAATTAATTTGTAATAAGTCAGTTATAGCTAGTTTAATAAAATTACAGAATTGAAAGGACCATTTAGGCCAAAAAATAATCATCCTGCTCCGTGCAGGAATCCAAATTAAAGTATTACGTGCCTCTATTTTTCTACATACAGTGATATCGAATTGCACTGCAAAAATTAGTTTGTCCTGGCTTTATATAATATTGCATATTTTACGTTTTTTATATTTGTCAGTTGATTCTGAATATTAAACAAAGTGTATTGTGTCACGTACCCCGAGTTCAAAAATTTGCAGTGTGTTAGTTTGTTTTCTCTGTACTCAATAAGTAGTTTACTATTCAACAGAAGAAGCAATCAGGCATTTAATTTCTACTTCAGTTTGGGAAAATTTATGCAGCATAAAGTTTAATAGGAATCTCTAGAAACCATGATTCCAACTAATATTTGAAGCAATCCATTTCAGTTTATCTAGAAGATTATTTATCTGTTTAATATTTGTTTTACTGGTCTTATGTAAAATGCAATATTAACTTTTCAAGTGGCCATAAAATAATATAATAATGAAAAACAACAGAATTCTGATAATATTGGCCGTGCAAGCGAACAAATAGTTCTTTATTTGTTGTAACATTTGGGAAGCACCAGAGCATGAAAACAATGTTAAATAGTAAGGCTGTGTAATTGTGTTTGCTGACTATATAAGGTATTTTCTTAGTGAAAAAATAAGGCCTGATTAATTTTATCTCTTTTAGGATAGAATTACTATTACAGTAGACATTGGTTAATTCATAGATAAGTGTGATATAAGTTGGTTCTTTAGGTCCAATAGGTTTACAATTGGTTGAACAGCAGTACTCATTCAACTGAAAGGTATTGTGAAACAGGATCATTCAGGATTCTTTTCTTAACTCAAAGCTAGTCAACATTTTTATAAAAGATGTAGAAGTTGGAAGGGATTTTACCAAATTAGCAGATGAACTTAAGTTATGGGTATTAAATGATAGTTTAAAGGACAAAACTGGACAATAGTTTAGCTATTAGCAAATAGCAATAGCAAAATTCCATTTAGAAATAAACTCGAGCGCTTCAGCATTTAGCCAAATACAATTGGGTATAAACTGATAGCATAAGGTCCTGTATCTGCATAAAGAAAATTAAATGCATACAGTAAATACAGGATTTAGGAATGTAGTTTGTTGACATGTCTATATAGAGGACCTAGAAGTATTAATGGCCATGACATAAATTTTAGCAGGTTGATGTTACAGATTAAAATTTAATCTTGGGCTTAATTAACAAAAGCATTGTGTCTAGGTCCAGAAGACCCCCCCAAAAAAAAAATCATTTTACTTTGCATGTGTTGGATTCAGTTTTCTGAATTCACTTTTAGACACCACATTTTTAAAAGGACCTAGAGCCATCATGGCGAACCTATGGCATGCGTGCCATAGGTGTCACGCAGAGCCATATCGGTGGGGATGTGAGCTCAGCTCTGGTGTGCATGTGCGCACTTGCTAGCTGATTTTTTGGCCTTCTGGGCCCACCAGAAGTCAGGAAACAAGCTGTTTCCAGCCTCCGGAGGACCTCCGGAGAAGTGGAGAAGGCCGTGTTCGCCCTCCCGAGGCTCTTAGAAAGCCTCTGGAACCTGGGGAGGGTGAAAAATGGGCCTACTGGGCCCACATGCCATCACGTGCCAAAAGCGGGGGGAGTGCGGGGGATCGTGCACATGCGCGGGGGGCCAGGGCACATAGAATTATGGGTGTGGGCTCGCACGTGCGCGACCCTCCCTTCACTCCCCCCGCTTTTGGCACATGATGGCAAAAAGGTTAGCCATCAGTGACCTAGAGCATCTGGAGTCAGTTCAGAACAAAGCTATAGATTTAGTAACTAAGCCGGGGTGAAATGCTCCTGGTTTAGACCGGATTGCCCGATCCGGTAGCGATGGAGGCAGATGGTTTGGAGAACCGGTAGCAAAAATTCCTGCCCCCCCCATGTCCAGCTGAGCTGCACAATCATCAGAGGCCTTTTTTTAACTTTTAAAAGCATTTTTCCAGCACCTCTTCTGCCAAAAAAATGCTTTTAAAAGTAAAAAAAAAAGCCTCCAATGATCGTGCGGCTCAGCTGGGATCGGCAGAGTCATTTAAAAGAAAAAAAACCTTTTTTTTCCTTTAAATGCCTCTGATGCTCCTAGCTGTGTTACCTGATTGGGCAACTCAGCTAGGAGCGTCAGAGGCATTTAAAAGGAAAAAAAAGGTTTCTTTTAAATGCCTTTGCCGATCAGGAAACTCAGCTGGGATCGGCAGAGGCATTTAAAAGAAAAAAACCCTTTTTCACTGAAGAGGTAGAAAAAATGGTTTTAAAAGTTTTTTAAAAATGGCCCCGCCCACCTAGTCACATTAACTCCCCCCCACGAAGCCCACAGAACCGGTAGTAACAAATTTTAGATTTCACCATTGAACTAAGCTGTATCAGAAAAGATGAATTGAGCATATTCAACTTACAAAGGAGAAGACTAAAGTAATAAACAATAGTGGTTTACAAATATCTAAGACTTTCATGCAAGTGTTCTCTAATAAAACTGGGAAGATATAGTACAATCACAGTAAGAGATATAAAGCAGTGGGAGTTTCCACAATACTATACTTATCATCCCTGGAGATTTTCAAATATGAGCTGAGTAACCCAGTCCTGGAGATGGTTTATTTATTTATTTATTTCGACAATGGATGGACACCTGATGGGTGACCTATAAATCCTTTCTTATTCATACATTCCCATTCAAACCTATAGATCCTTTCTCGCATCACAATGTGTGATAAATGTTACATGTAATAATGAAGCAGATGAGAGAGAGTGTATGTTTTGGAACTCAAGGAGTAGTTATTCAAATGTATAAGATAAATAGTGCAGACAGCGTAAAACATCATGTCTATATTTTTAATTTGTATTCAAATTTGAAGAGACATTTCAGAAGCTTAAATGACTTTTTGCATACATTTAACCTTTCCAGAATTTAGGATATAATTTAGATTCTATTTTTAAAAAAATAATAAGTATTTTCTGATGTGGAATTATATATAATATCTACATTTTTTTTTCATTTTAGTGTCAGGTATGTCACATTTAAATATCTACTAATCAGCTTTACTCATTGGCAAACCAGATGCAGTTTGTTTTTTCACTCAAATAGTTAGGAACTTGAAAATGTAGAAAATATTTTCAAAGTTCTTGCTTTTAGCTTGTGATCTCTGAAGACTGCTTTATATTTCTGAATGTTTTCTGTAGTCCTAACCAGATGAGAGGTAAAAAAAAATCTAAGATAATTCTACCTCTATTCATCACAAGATAATACCTGACTGAGGTTGACTTAACAAATTGAATTTTGGCTTAAATTAAATTACATTCTTGAGCCAACTGGCATCTGTGATAATGAACAAACATACCATTATCTTATATTTTTTATTCTGTTAAGAACTTTACGTTTTATTGTAAAATGTTATTGTTATTGAAATCTCAGCACCCAGCAAAATAGACATAGAGTTTTGACTGAAAAGATTCTTGTAAAATTTGGCATATATCACTATTTAAATATGAAACTAAATAAATAGGAATGTCAACAATATTTCTACTCTAAACTTAGAAAAAAATATATATTAACAAATATATTAAATGTTAAAAGGAAATTGTTTAGTTAAATTATGTATTTTAGAAAAACAATATTTCGTATAGTTTTTTATAGTAAGAGATATTTATTGGTTAGCATATGTGATTATTTTCAAAATTGGCTTATTTCCACTATGTCTGTTCTTTCCAGTTTAATAAATAGTTTCAGATACTAAACTACGAGACCTTGTATATCAGTCCAAAAGAAATACTAAGTTCCTGATGTTTCCAGAAAGATATGATACAAATAAAATTAAGCATAGATATATAATATAGAAGACTAGTGCAATTACATACGTTAAGAGCCTAGACGTTAGTAGCATGAGAAGTGTCATCTTGACTTTAACATATTTGGAGTACTGAAGCATATAATCTTAATGTTATTTCCAAAGTTCAACACCAATGTATTTCTATATAGCAGCCTCGAGCAAAATGTTCTGAAGATAATTTGGTGCTTATATCCCATGAATGTGCCCTCTTGACAAAAAATATTTTTGATAGATAGACCATGAATAAAAATAACAAGAAAACCAAAATAAGCTGCTTCTTTTGGAGGGAGTGCTTTGAGTCATGGTAACTCCTAACAATTACCTGGACTAATCCCTGCAGTTTGAACTTGCCAAGAATCCTTGAATTCCTTGTTGGCATTCTGTACTAATTATCTGAAACTTGTGCTCCCTGAACTCCTTGCTTGACTCTTGTTTTGCCAAAGTCATTTGGGATTTATTGCCGTGCAGCCTTTGTGCAAACAGTGCTGGGCTGGACTACATACAGCCAGAGGCTGCTTGAAGTTTGTGTGGGAGTTTGTTCTCACTCTGTTCTGGGACTTGCCAGAAACGTGAGAGCATTTGGGGAGCTTTGGAGCAATAAAGGGGTGGTTTGAATTGCCAGCTGTTTGTGTTATCGCTGCTGTATCCTGGGTCATCTCATATAGCATGATGACAATTTATGTAGTTTGCTTTTAATTGTATGTAGTTGTAATACTGATTGTTGTTGGGTTTTTATTATATAGAATGTAGAAAATCTACTGTCTGTACAGAAAATGAACTTTAATTGTAAGCAATTTTTTTCAGATTAGGAAGGCATAGAAGTTTTCAAGTTAAGATTTAGGTATAACATCAAATGTTGCATGTTGGGCATTAATGTCCAAGGATTCCTTTCTTTTCAGTATACTAGAACTAAATGAGCTTTTCAATCCTTAGAATGCTTACAAGAAAATGGATATATTTTTCTTAATCTCCTGTTCTTCTCTCAAATGATTATTTAAAGGCTTAATACTAGTTCCTAGGAGCTACATATTGAATGAACTGTGAGTTTCTCAAGGCAGAAAAGCCAAAGCCATCAATAACTAATAACTGGCTGCCACCAAATACAAAAAGGTATCAGTTAAGTTGTGAATAAGGCAGAAGAAAGAAGTTCAAGCCCAGTAAAACAATGTTTACAGTGATTTCAGTCAAGTGTGCAATAAAATTCTTAACTGGTTGTGTCAGTTAACTGGCTGGGAAGATGCAACCCAGTTGAAGTCAATTAAAGAAGAGAGCCTGCCTATAGCAGACAAAAACAGTGGAGAAACATTTTTATTAACATAGCATGAAAAAGTGTGTGTGTGTGTTTTCATTCCATTTTGTAAATATATATATATATATATATATTTCTTGCATTCAGTTCTGTCCAGAGAGGCTGATTGGACAAATCCCTGCAGTTTTTCAAAAGAAATTTGCCATTGCTTCCTTCCTAGGGCTGAGAGAAAGTGATTGGCCCAAGTTCACCCGGCTGGCTTTGTGCCCAAGTCAGAACTAAAATTCATAGGCTCTTAATTCTAGCCTGATACTTTAACCACTACAGTACACCAAACTGGCTGTCAGCTTATGTTACTTGAAAGGAACTGCTATTTATCATTTAGTTTTTGATTAACTGTTAAGATTCTTCCTCTACAACACAATATTATAGTTTAATTATTTTTGGAATATGTAAGAAGTTAATATTAATTTAGAAAAAAATTCAAATTAAACATTAAAAGTAGTAAAAACTAATTAAAACTTGAGTGTATATTTGCTGCATTTTCTCATTAAATTAGTATGAAACTATTTGGAACAATAAACCAATTCAAAGCTTACATAGCTTAAGTTTTTTGTACTATTATTATTGAGGATGGTGGTGATGATTATCAATCGTTATACACTGATACGATATCATTAATCTTCATATAATTTTCACAGTTACAAAAATAAAAGCTTGATCCAGGGACCCATTATTAAATATTAGCACAAAGGGGGCAGTAAACAGAGCGAAACGGAGCAAATGGTTAACAGAACGGCATATAGAATGAGAAGATTACTCCAAAGCCTTCATACTCAAGGTAGGATTTGAATGAAATAAAAATATTTGCACCTAGGGAAGTGTAGATTAGTATGACTACGTCAAGCCCAAGCCCCAGGATGACACAATGAAATCCAATTGAGTTATATTTGCTTACACTTAATAGACAGAATCATGCCAAACTAAAGCTATAACCTTCTAACCTACTAGATACAGTATATCTAGAGTGTGAGTACCCTGAACCTCTTCTCCTCTTCCCCATTTAGCTTGGAACTGGGCAGTCTCTTAATCTGGATATCTCTCTGGGAAAGCTCTGTGTTGCCTAAATGATCCCCATTATTCCTCCATGTCTGAAATAATATCCCAATCTATTTTATTTGTATTTATAGATTTAAAAAAGAAGATCCATTCAACGTTTGCACAAATGTTTGTTTTCAAATCTTCCCATTCTACATCACTTTTATCTGCCCCTATTTTATAGCCACTAATGTAAAATTTTAATTAATTAATTAATTAATTTGTCAAGAATGTATTAGGTAATAACTATAAACATAGATTGGATACATAAAATAGATACAAATAGAGGAAACATTAGGACAGGGACGGTAGGCAGGCTGGTGCTCCTATGCACGCCCCTTACAGACCTCTTAGGAATGGGGTGAGGTCAACAGTAGACAGTCTTAGGTTAAAATTTTGAGGGTTTGGGGATGAAACCACA
>JANHZT010005861.1:149750-160528 GCA_032468215.1 Stegonotus admiraltiensis | reverse complement strand
AGAACCACTGCTCTAACATCTCTTGGGAGATGAAGTGGAAGCTAAGTTCAAAATTCTGCAACTGTGAAAACATTCTCTGTTTGGCTCATATTAGATTTCAGATCTCGTCCACCCATTCTCTGGGCAAAGTAGATTCAGATTTCTCAAGTCAGGAATGAATTTTGTGAAGATTGACATGAAATACAGTTGAGGTTTTTAAAACATTATAATTATAGTAATTAAATATGAATAATCGTTAGAATTAATCATCTGCAAGCATTATCATATAGTTGAAATCTTGTAACTTACTGTGATGTTGAATGAAGAGTAATAGCCAGCAAAGAACAACTAAATTTGAAACTGGCAAAACCAGCTATGTAAAGAAGCATTATTGACACAGAATAAATAAATAAGTAAACAAACACACCTTCTCGGACCTTATTATATAAGCAGTAAAAAGATAGATGTTATTAAGAAGTCAAGCATTAGTAAGTTCAGTTCAGTTCAGAGTCATTGTTATTATTTCTTTCTAGTTTCAATCTGATTTTGATATGGAATAAATTATAGCCCTGGGTATAGGGAGAAAGGGAGACAAATAACTGTGTATCTGACACAGATTATATAATTCATGACCTTTGTGAGTTGAGTTCATGGTACATGTGGAATCATTGTGGAGTATTGTGATTTTAACAAGAAAAAAGAAAAGAAAAGAAAATAGAATTGTTATCTCTTGAGTGTAAGGATTTATTTTATTACTTCAGAACATCTGTTTTAGATAGTGTGTTTTGAATGTATGAATGCATGAAGTATAATAGCTGTTTTTCCCACCCTGATAAATCTGCTGAATTCTTAAATTGTTCAGATTTAGCTACTCATCGCCATGTTGAATAATCAGTGACAAATGTAGTGTTCATAACAAACTCATTGGAACGAGTTCCAAGTAATCAACGGTACTCCAGATGAACTGTAATTCCAAACATCCCCAGCTGCACAGATGCTGGGAATCATAACTCAGCACCATCTGGAATGTGACAGCTTCTGTACTGTATGTCTGTTCTAAGTGAGTGCTGAGCTGAGTTAATAACATTGTTAGTGTATGTCAGCCTTCCTATACTGGTACCCTTCAGGTGTTTTGCTACTTCAGTGCCCAGAGGTTTTCAGAATGGCAAACTTTTAAAACATGATTTAGTGGCTATTTTGTTCTTCTTCTGCATTTTTAGAGGTGTTAGAAAAGTTTCTTTTTCTCAGTGGTTTATGGACATCTGATGCTTTTCCATCAATGTAGAGCATGGGTGTCAAACTCGCCATGTCACATTGCCATCACCTGACATATCACGACATTTTTCCCTTTGTGGAGCTGGGGTGGGCGTGGCCTATGCGTGATGCATCTGGCCCGCGGGCCACCAGTTTGACACCCCTGATGTAGAGTCAATAAACCATAAATGAAATCTGGCTTCGTCATGATGGATATGTTTAATGTCAAAAATTGCAGATTTGCACAGTATTGACTAAATCATGGACGCTGAAAAATGTTATAGTACAGTGAACATCATATATTCTGTGCATATAAGGTCTTAAATTTTCATTTCAGGATCTGAAAATAGCATAGGTGATTTATAAAACATTTGTTAATATAATAGAAATCTAAGATAATGTTGAGAACAGAATGATGGACTTAATCTAAAGACATGTGATCTGATTTCTGCTAACTTTTTACATATTTATAATGATATAGGGCCAGATGAATATAATTAGTTTGCAAGCTGGGTGTCATCAAGTCAACTCTTGGGAGCTGCCCAGAAAAAAACTGCAGCTCATCTTGTTCTTTTCTCTTGCATATTTCCAAGGGCATTCTAGTAACCTTTTTGATCCAGTCCATCCACTTTGTCCATTTTCTTCTACTTCCATCATAGAGTAATCAATTTTTCTAATCCATTGTCTGGTCATACTACATGTTCAAGATATGTAATATTTTGGTTTGTTCATTGTGCCAAGGCATACAGTCAGACTACATTTGGATGAGAATTGATTGATCGGTTCTTCTTACAGTTTATAGTCGTGTCCAAATCTATAATTCAGAGGCATCTATCTTGTTTGTCTTTCAGGTTCAGGGCCTTTCACAAGCACACATTAATTTTTAAAGGACCAAATTATCCTTTTACAAATTATGTTTTAACACATCTATGGCCAACTTTTCTATAGAAAATTTAACTCAGGAGGGGTGGAATTAAAGATGAGAAATTAGAGAAGAGAAGAATAACTATGCAAAATGCTGTTTGATGAAATTTCAAAGATAAATATGCAATCCAGATAGAAAGCTGCGAGAGAGCCATCTCAAGTGGGAAAAATGGTTGGGAGAGAAAGGACAATGTACCGTTCCTCCATAGGCTGCTAAAGTGAATTTCCTTCCATAATTTATTTAATTCATCCTTCATTTTAAATGTAGCAGCTCTTGGTATTTTCATGAATACACTTGAAGCAAGTATAGTATAACAAGAATCTATGACCTATGGAAAAACTATTACATAGGAATGTGAAGATTATGGGTGATGGCCTCCAGATGAAGCACTTGTGGATGTGTATTGCTAATTGAGTTGAGACTGGCTTACTTTGATTAACAGATACAACGTGCTGACTGAGCTTTTTTGCCTACACAGAAGCAGTATTACTGAGTGAAGTGAAGCAGCTGCTCCACTGCATTGCATAGAAGTGGGAGTACCTCTTTGCTTTTTGGAATAGTTTCAAAGAAATGCTACACTTGAATCAACAAAGTAGGGATTCCTTCAAAGATCTGGAAGGTCCTACTGATTGGCATTGTATTTGACTCAGAGCAGGAAGGATATGAGTATGAAAGGCACATACTTAGGTAATGTTCTGCATTCTAAATCTAAACTGCAGGGAGTATTTAATTCCCTAGGTGAGAACTGATGTAACTACTTCATAAATAAAATCCTTCCTATAAAAAAAATAAGTTGGAAAGAGGATTCTAGATTCATTTTCCCCCCCAAATTCCCTAATCTATCATCATATACAATTTGTAAGAGAAGATAGTAAATACTATATATTGTTCAGTTGGGCAATTTATCTGCAGAAATATTTATTTTAAAATTGCTAGACTTAATGAATGGAAGAAAGCTGCTGAGCCATATGTTTGCTATTGCAATTATAAAAGTTGCCGGAGGTTATTCTTGGTGATAAAATCTGTGAAATATAAAACCTGAATTACTTACTTATTGATAATTTTTCAGACTTGCAAGATTGATGTCAGCCTTGCAAGGCAGTCCAGACAAGAAGCACACCTACAGTACTAAGTCTATCTGTACGGTAAAATTAACAGAACTCTTCCTTCCCTCCCACTTTCAGTCCAAGAAACTAGAGATGGTTCCTTCTGAGACTTTTGCTATTCCCCCCCTCCATTTCTTTCGCATGCTCAGTTGATTTTTGTCCAATCTGCAGCTCTTCCCCCTGTCTCCAAAAGTCATTTCCGCAAACCATTAGAGTAAGATGGAGAAAAACTGAAAAGAGTACAGTTCCTTAACTACAATACTTTTTGTGCAACCACTTTGTTCTTACAGATTCAGTTCTTTTAATAGCTTCGTCTTCGTTATAAGATTCTTGAGGAAAATAAATCAAATTTTCTGGTATACCTGTTTGTCTTAACATGGATTATATTCTGCTATGACCTACATGATGAAAGGTTTTGATTGTTGTCAGTGAAGCAAAAATAAAACTCCTTTTATTCTCTTCCTTTTTTGTTATCAACTTTATATTAGCTACCTGATTTCATTACTCTTCGTCTTTTCAGAAATTTCCCTGTTCCTCTGGCTTGTCTTTCTACATGTATGGATCAGTCTTTGTAAAATGTTTAGTTTAGTTTAGTTTAGTTTAGTTTAGTTTTTAGTTTTTATTAGATTTATATACCGCCCTTCTCCGACTGGACTCAGGGCGGTGAACAGCCAAAAATAAATGCATACAATACAAAAATTAAAACCATAATTAAAAATATTAGATGAGTTGGCCAAATTTAAAACCCCACAGAACAAATTTTAAAACCCCAATTAAAAACTTCCAGAAAATCATTCCGAATCAGCTAAATGGAACAGATATGTTTTTAGGGCCCGGCGGAAGGTACGGAGGTCTGGGATCATACGTAACTCTGGGGGTAGGTCGTTCCAGAGGACGGGAGCTGCCACAGAGAAGGCTCTCCCCCTGGGAGTCGCCAGCCGACATTGTTTGGCTGACAGCACCCTGAGGAGTCCTATTCTGTGGGAGCATACTGGCCGGTGGGAGGCTATTGGTGGCAGAAGGCGGTCTTGTAAATAACAGGGTCCTAAGCCATGGAGTGCTTTAAAGGTAGTTACTAACACCTTGAAGCCCACCCTGAAGACCACAGGAAGCCAGTGCAGCTCGTGCAGGAGAGGTGTCACGTGGGAGCGCCTCGTCGCTCCCATAATCCCCCGCGCGGCCGCATTCTGGACCAACTGGAGCCTCCGGGTGCACCACAAGGGGAGCCCCATGTAGAGAGCGTTACAATAGTCCAGGCGGGAAGTGACAAGAGCTTGAGTGACCGTGCGTAAGGAGTCCCGATCCAGAAAGGGACGCAACTGGCGTACCAGGCGAACCTGATAGAAAGCTCCCCTGGCCACAGCTGTCATATGATCTTCTAAGGACAGCCATGCGTCCAGGAGAACGCCCAAATTACGAACCCTTTCTGAGGGGGCCAATGACTCGCCCCCAATAGCCAACGATGGTGTTAGTTGGCTATATCAGGATGCCGGCAGCCACAGCCACTCGGTCTTGGAGGGGTTGAGTCAAAGTCTGTTCCTCCCAGATGTTAAACAAATATTTTCTGGTTTAAGAAATTAATGGGTTTTTTTCTGTTTGCACCACTTTTTTCAGTAAAAGTCCGTATACTGATTTTTTCCAAATTTCTAGCCATATAGTCTTGTTCCATATTTCTAGACAAAGAACTGGTCACTTTATGAGATTGTTCATAAATATCCTACAATACTTCAGTAACTTTAAATTACTTGAGAACAGGGTTCTTGCAGCTAAGTGCCAAAAATAGACATGCTTTTATTTTTTTAACAACTGTTTTAGGAAATAAATTTTCACGTCCATAGTTTTCTTTGTACTGTAGATCTCTATAACACGATTTGATATCTCATTTCTTTTTCCCCACAACTGTTATCAATACTTTTAAGAAATACTCAAGGCTGACTTTAATTTCACAAATAGATGCCTATATTTCTCAGTATCTCTTAGGATAGAAGGATCCTAAGAAGTATCCTTGGAAAATGGATTCTGGGAATCACTAAAGATTCAAGCTGTGGGGAAACAAAAACTAAACAATAGCAAACTTAGAAATGCCTTCAAGAATATAAAGGCAGTCAGCTTTCAAAAAACATTATTCTGATTAGGTGTTTACCCACTGTTTTCCAGTTGTGATAAGCCGGAATGTACAATAAGCCGGATATTGTAATTTTTAGCTTTGAAAATGTAAAATGAAGTCATAATTAAGATGATAAATATGCAATGTCAGTCATATTCATGAATTTCTTGTTCACAGCTTTGATGTCGAAAATGGCCCTTCACCTGGTCGTAGCCCACTTGATCCTCAGGCCGGCTCTTCTTCTGGGCTTGTGCTTCACACCACATTTCCAGGGCATAGCCAGCGTAGAGAGTCATTTCTTTATCGATCTGACAGTGACTATGACCTGTCACCAAAGACCATGTCACGGAATTCTTCTGTTCCAAGTGAACAGTAAGTAGATCTATTATATTCTAGAATTTCTACTGAGCAGACTAGAATTCTAATTTCAACAGATCTGAAGGCAACAAATTGGTAAATGTTGATCTAGAATAATCCTGGGGCAACTTCTTAAAGGAAGAATTTTCTCAGAAAAGTGAAACCAATTTGCAAGCTGATAATATCAGAAAAGTATGTGTGTCTAATCATCATGTGGGTAGTTGTTGCTATCAGCTCCATGAATATCATCATCAGGCAAACAGCAACAACCTCTTTCTAATAAAAAAATTCAGTACCTCCATGTCATCAGGTCTGAAGCGTAACAACAGAGAGAACAGAATATGCCAACTTGAAAAAGAAAAGAAAGATGTTTGTATATTCTGTGGAATCCAAGGGAACATTCCCCTTCTGCTTGCCAAAACCACAACCCAATAAAGAATGAGTTTTTAGTGATCATCAGGACTTGGGAGAACAAGGAGTGGAATGACTGGGAAGCTGGAATTTAGAAACTCAGAATATAGAACAATATTCTGTTGCACTCCAACTTCTGGAACAACAGTGGTAATGGTGGGCTTGAATAATCACAGTTTACATGAGGAACACCTGTTTATTTTTATTTCTTGCATACTTATTATCTAATTTTCCATATTGAAAATCCAGACAAATTGTCTGTATTTAAATAGCATTAAAAGCCGGGTATGTCAACAAAAGCCAGGAAATCCAAAGCTGGCCTTTTTTTCATAATGTTATGCCCTTTTTCCGACTGAGAGTTAGTATATAAACCTAACTGGAATTTCCTAGTCTTTATTGCCTTATGTTACAAGAAGAAAATGATAATTTCTCATTGGATTATTTCATTTCTTTGGATATACATTCTGATTAGAGAACCATTTAAATTAGCAGCAATTATTTATGGCCAAATAAAATAGAAAATTATCAGAGTGATTGAAACAAAAAGGTTTTTAACAAAGCTGTTGTTATTCCAAAAGTTTGCACTGGGTCTGCTCATTTTGTAATGCATTCATTGTAATTCTTAGAGATTTATTTATTTATTTATTTATTTATTTAATAAATTTATATGCCGCCCTTCTCCCGAGGGACTCAGGGCGGCGAACACAAGTTAAAAACATACAATCATAAAAAGACCTATTAAAACCAATTAAAAGCAGAATAGTTGAATAATAAAAACAATAAAAACCCAAGCATCAGGATCAGGCCATTTGTTGAAATAGCCAAGTCTTTAGGCCTTGACGGAAGGAGTGGAGATCAGGCGCCGTCCGGAGCTCGGTGGGTAACTCATTGCAGAGGGTAGGAACGCCCACAGAGAACGCTCTACCCCTGGACGTCACCAGACGGCATTGTTTCATGCATTGAATATCATCAATGCATGATTCAATTAGGTGTTTTATTTTTCAGTGACTTGTTATACAGACTAATATTGGTATGAACTGAGAGGAACAACTTGTCTAAGATCCCCCAGCTGCCTTATGTGCCTATGGGGAGTTTGAACCTGGGTTTATTTATTTATTTATTTTTATTGAATTTATATGCCGCCCTCCTCCTGGAGGACTCGGGGCAGCGCACAGAATGTAAAACATACAACGATAAAATCTAAAATCTAAAAACACCCAAATTAAAAACCCCAAGCTAAAAACCCCACAACCGATCAGGGAATTTGGTGAAACAGCCAAGTCTTTAGGTCAGCACGGAAGGTGCGGTGGTCCGGGGCTGTCCACAGCCCAACAGGTAACCCATTCCAGAGGGTCGGTGCGGCCACCGAGAATGCCCTCATCTTGAGAGCCGACAGCTGACATTGTCTGGCCGTCAGTATCCGGAGGAGGGCAGCCCTATGTGACCGCACTGGGTGGTGGGAGGCTGACAGGAGGTGGTCCTGCAAGTACCCCGGGCCCATGCCATGTAGGGCTTTATAGGTAAGAACCAGCACCTTGAAGCAGACCCGAAGACTATCACTTTATTATAATAACATATTTTTTAAAAAGTAAGAAACATTTCAAATCAGCAATGATTCACTGGACTCGCTTTGTAATTAAGTAGGACATTTAGACAGAAAATATTTCAATAATTAAACGCAAACAATTCCAAAACTTCATGATTTAACTTGATAAACAGTTTATCCATACATTTTAAATACTAGCACTGCATGATTAAAAATTTTTTGCAAGGGGTACTTTAAAATGTACAGAAATTGCAACCTGTCAGCCCAAAACCAAGAATGACATGTGGCAATTCTTCCAAGCTGAGTTCTTTATTGCTATAGACAAAATCTTGCCAAACTCTACTGTCTGCATCTACAATATAGTCTGTAAACTATTAGGAAGAGGCTGTTTCACCCACTTTCTCTCACACATAATATCTGGGCTGAGGTGAGTTGCCTTTTGTGGAAATCACCCCTTCCTCCTGGGAATCAAGTTCCTCATTATATTCCATCATAGAATCCAACATCTCTTTAAAGCAGCCGTGTCTTTTTCAGGCCTCATACAAGCTTGAATAAAACATGGCTGCTTTTAAGGACCCACTTGAAAAAGGCAGCTGCTATAATCAATCAGTTCATTAAAGTAGCCATGGCTTTTTCATATGGAAAGCTGAAAAAAGAATGCCTACATAAAAGAGGTACTGAATGCCCATTCTCATACTTTCTGAGGTATCTCTTAAAATCATTTTTGTGCATAGACCTACTAAAATGCATAAAATGCTAAATATTTTTAATTTTTAAAAATAGAAAGGCATCTCTAACCTGTACACTGAAAGTTGCCACTTCTAATACATATGCTGTGGAAAATGTATGTAGGATCAAATGAAGAAACTCTTTTGAATCAATTATAAAAATAAGTCAGAATACAAAAGCTAGAATCCTGAACAACTCCAACTCTGGAGAGAGAGAAAACTATACAGCAATAAAGGACTTCATTTCCCATTCTAATTTAAAATCACTATTCACAAGTTTGGTTGTATATAATCTTAATTTGTGCATGGACATGAAATTTACAGCCATTAAACTTAAAGTTAGTCAAAGTTTTAGAAAAAGATATTGTGATGATTGTTAGTTATACAGTTACAAAATCTTCTAAAACACATGCTCCTTTTTTTTCCATTTTTTATTAGACATGGAGATGACCTGATAGTGACACCATTTGCACAGGTATGTTCCAAATATTGTAATACAATTTCTAACACTAACAAGATTGGATTAAAACATTTGAGAACCAAACTGAAGGTGTAAACACTGTTTGTTGTTTCACTTAGACATGGCCTCAGGATGCCTACACTCATCACACCTGCCCACATTGTCCTTCTCAGTTCCCCTAGGTACATTAGACCTCAAAGTCTTTAAATTCTCCACTCGTTCTCTAAAAACCTTTCTGAAAATTTATCTGATAAACTGCTACAGTTGTTTTATGCCTTTAATAGCAACTAATTCAGTTGTCAGATTATCTCATAATGTCACAAGGAAAGATCTGGTAAAAGCATTCAAAATATTCAAAAAGACAACTTTCTTATGACCTCACAATAAAAGACCTGGACATTCCTATTTCAATTTCCAGGTTCTGTATTTACTACAGATTAGCATTACATTTATTTTACTGTAAATCGTTGCTTCCTTAATCTTGCCAACTATGTTATGCTAAATTTACTTCCATTTTGCTGCTCACAGTATGCTTTTCCTATAGAAGTACTGTACTAAAAGCCTAAATATGGCTTTTAAATTTTTATTTTATTTACTTATTTGTATCTTACCTTTATTGTTTTTACAAATAACTCAGGGCGGTGAACATATCCAACTCAACTTCTTCCTCCTATTTTCCCCATAACAACAACTTTATGAAGTGAATTGGCCGAGAGAGGGACTGGCCCAAAGTCACCCAGCTGGCTTTCATGCCCAAGGTGGGACTAGAACTCACAGTCTTCCTGTATCTAGCCTGGTACCTTAACCACTAAATCAAACTGGCCCTCTTTATCTCTGTAATGTGACTAATATTCCCAATAACAATGCACAATTTATAAATGCCAGACTTGGAAATAGAAAAACTAATTTATTTCAGAAGAAAAAAATACAAGCAATAGATTAGATTTGTGATGTTGCCAAAGTAATTAAGTTTCTTTGTGTTTTGTGGCATTGCCCTGTTTTAACTGTTAAGCTATTAACAACTTTTTATAGTCACACAATAAACTTTTATTCTCTTTTCCAGTTATTCTCTATTGTATACCTTCAAACTATTATTGGTAATAAATAGACTGATTTTTTTATTTTCAAACATATGAATATAAAACTCAGTTAAATATGTATTATATAAATCTGGGCTGCAAAAAATCTATATGGCCATTAAGCAAAGAATTAGAATTTTTATTATCTCTTTGCTGCCATCTGATGATTTTGCAGATTTTTGCAACCTATATCTAGTATTAGAGATATAGTAGTGGCCAAAATTGTGGAAACCTTTTGGAGAAAGTGTATGGCTAATGGCTAATAACACTACTTTTTTATAGTAGTACCATAAAATTATATATCAATGGAAAGAATTTAATCAAGAATTTAATGCTTTTCAATCTTTGTTTGAGAGATAAAAGTGGCTTTTTTGTGGAATTCTAGATTTTAGGCCAAATCCCTGCAGTCTGCGCCAAACAGTCCTTGCACTCAACTTCATACTGCATTGCGCAATTTCATCTTGTATACACCCAGATGATATGCTTCTGTCATGTAGGCACAGTCTCTTAATTCTTCTATCATCACTTGCTGCTGTGCACCTTTTCCTGCCTTTACCAGTGTGGTTTTGTAGTGACTGAGCCTCCTTATACCTCTTCAAAAACTTAAAAATGCCACATTTGGTTAAGTTTCCACCATTTTTTCTTCTAATTTCTTTATAACTGTAGCCTTTTTCACTTAATAATACTATTTTACATCACTTTCTGGGTGACCAGTTAACTCTTTGCACCATTACTTTAATTTTATTACATTTTACAAGCTCACTAAATGAAAGAACACAAAAAACCCCAACCAACTTGATAGTGATCACATAACACACTGACAAAT
>JANHZT010005861.1:108017-128802 GCA_032468215.1 Stegonotus admiraltiensis | reverse complement strand
GGGCCAGAGTATCGGGCATTGGCCCAAGCTCCGTCTGGAACCTATCTGGATCCATCAGGCGCCTGGGGCGGAACCACTAGAACCACCTAGAAATGACTAGTTTACACTATTATGTAAAAGTAAAAAGTTGAGGTTTGGTATTATTATCTTATTCTATTGCACCAAAGGGAGTCATTTTATCCTAAAATCAGCTGCATAGCTTTCAGGCTAACTTCTAATACATTTCAGGTTGATGTATTTATTTTTTATATCTGAATGTAAGTATTATTTAATGGAAGTACAAAGTCTTAGATATGCATTCACTGCTGAAAATCCAGAACTGATGTCGGCTATTTCATATACTGTAATTTTATTTCATGTTTTGGCATGTCAAAATAATATGATGCAGCTCTTTTGGCTTTGAAAGTTAAATGAAGGGTGTTTCTCACATACATGTTTTAATTTGGGATTATTGAATGATCACCTAAACCCTGCCCAAATGTCTGCCGTCAGCTGTTGTAGATTATTTTTCTCCTTCTCTATTACGTCTCTAAACGCCAGCGTGACTTTCATGCACATGGCTAGTGCTCTGTAAACTTATAGACACATTTTTCCTTGGATTAGGGCTAACTTTGATTTAATTTTGTTCTTTTATAACAGTTATCTGCAAAGGAAAAAGCCGTAGTTAAAGAGTAATGATAGGAAATACTCATTTAGCCTTTTCTCATATTTATACATAGCTAAAGAAGGGGCCACACAAATAACTTCTTCCCACTGGAGAATCAGTCAAATCAATTAATACCCTTATTTCAGTTTTTAATTTTAATGATATAAAAAATACAGTGTATGGAACAATCCACATGCAGGTGCTTTAAGCATAGTAATTACAGACTTTAAAAGATTGTAAGACAAAAACTGTAAGGTAGAATGAAGTTGAATATACATGTCCCAGGATAATGTTGCTGGATCCAATCTGGGTTGGTGACCGAGACCCTGGATTTAGCAATTGTCGATAAGAAAGACAAAAACGTGTGGGTAGTGGATGTGGCAGTGCCTGGAGACAGCAGAAAAGAAGAGAAAGAACTGGAGATGATAACAAAATACAAAGACCTACAAATAGAAATAGAACAACTGTGGCACAGGCAAGCAAGTGTAGTACCAATAGTAACAGGTACCTTGCGTGCAATCCCAAAACAACTGGAGCACCACTTGAACACCATTGGCATTGACAAATTTGCCATCAATTTTGCAGTCAATTGCAAAAAGCGGCTTTACTTGGAACAGTTTGCATCCTGCAACAATATCTAACACAATCAAACATTCAGATCTGCCTATCCCAGGTCCTTTGTAAGTACTCAATAACTAGACAAAAATGCCAAATCCAGTCTGAACATCTGGCTGACCGTGCTATGAATACTAATACTAATAATAGATAAATTAAAAAATAAAAGAACTGGGGAAAAAATCACGAAATATTGCGACCTCGCTATCGAGACTACGTGATTATGGATGGAACTTGTAACAGTGATACCCATTGTCATAGGGGCACTGGTACCATGTCCAAGAATTTTACAAAATGCATCAAGAAATTGCAGCTTCCTGCAATAACACTAGCGGAACTACAAAAAAACTGTGCTACTTGGAACATCGTACATTTTAAGAAGATACTTGGTTGATACCTAGGATGCTGGCAGCAACCCATATTAACCATCAGCGCCTGTCAATGATATTTGTGATACATTTTTAAATGTTCAGTTGATTGAGTTTCGTGTTTAATGAATAAGAGATAATAATAATCCCCCAGTGATTATAAAAAACCATGGTAAGTAAGCTCCAGTCTTCCATCTATACTTGTTCTAAAAACCAGGAGACAGTGAGTTCTAGTCCCATTTTAGGGATGACTTTGACCTAGTTACTTCTTCACAGCTTAATACACCTGACAGGATTTTTTTTTGTGGGGAAAATATGAGAAAGAAGTATTGTGTGTGCATGCCATTAGTTATTTATAAAAAATAATAAAAGTGGGATAAAATAAATAAGATGTATCCAAAAATTAGCTAGCTGGCTAAAGGCATTTGGGCTCCCAAATGAAATGTTATTTTAATGGTAATATTACCTTGAAGGTTTTTTTTTTAATTTTCCTTGATTTGTAGCAAGAAAAAAGAGTGACAGTACTAACAAATATATAATTAAATTTAAACAAGTTAAAAAATAATTGCACAATAGCATTTGATGAACATGTATATAAAAAAGGAACATTAGCAACTGCTTAAAGCACCATCTCTGTTTGTGTACACCATGGGTGTCAAACGCGCAGCATCACATATTGCGATGGTTTTTTCCCTTCGCGGAGCTGGGGTCAGTATGGCCCATGGGCACCAGTTTGACATCCCTGATGTACACACGTTTGAAATTAAGAAATCTGCAGTGCTATGGTAGAAATAATGGAAGGAGAGAAAAAAAGGAGACAACAGCAGCAAAGTGGATAGATTCAATTACAGTGGTAATGGATATACCATTAGAAAACCTGAGGGACCAGGCTAAGAACAAATCACCCTGGAGAAATTTTGGTTGCCAAGAGTTTATGCTGACTTGATGGCACATTGTGATCATTATCAGGAACAGGAACCTTATGCTCATTTGTGTGGGTCAGTGTCAGGTGTTCTATCTTTTTTCAAAATTATATTAAATAAAAGGTTGTTTCATTTCGCTTGTTGGGTTTAGTAACTTCTATATAAACTATGCTTTACACCCAGAGTTTGATCATTGAAACTCCTTATTCAGACATAATGAGAAACCAACCCTTTTTTGATGATTGAATTTTACTCCACCCTAAGCTTTCAACTTACTTAGTTTTACTTCAACCAGTAAAGGGGAATGGATGAGGAATGCCATGCTTTCTCATAATAAGATGGGAGCCTCCATGCTGTTTAAGTGAGATTCCCCCTTTAATGATGGTATGCTAAAACTGCTGCCAACAATCTCAGAACCATCAAGAGCTCAGCACCGCAAAAACATTCATGTATCAAATAGATAGAGGTCAAATTAAAACTTTTTCTTTCATTGTTGACGGAAGATTAGCATAATTATTGGTTTGAAATTGATTTGACCCGAGTGTGGTCAATATGGCTTCAGTAAAAGGTTAAAAAAAAGTGTGCTTTCATAGGGTTGAGTTCATAAAATTGGAACAGGAGCTAAATCCTTGCTACAGTAGTTTTCTGATAATACATCTCTGTCGAGTGTGAAACCACTACTATTAAAAAAAAATCTTGGAGAGGCATGTCATATAACCCCTGGTTTTGTAAGAGGTAGTTTCTCAGATTTGCCAAATTTCTTCTTGCTCAATTTATAAGAAATGTTTAAGTGAAATAGCTCAGGTTTAAAAGAACATCCCATTTCCAGACTAAGATATCTAATATTTTCAGGAAACACTACTGGACTCTAACTTTACTTCCCTAGAATGCATACTTTGTGATTGCAGTAAGAGTGAACAGTCATTTACCTCAGACCAGGAGCATCTCTGTAGTCCTTTCTAGGCTTTTAGCCTGCACATAGTTGATTAGCTATCAGATTGAAAAGAAACTGTAGAAAAGATGACAGTACATTGGCTAGTATCAATTTTTTTATTACAAGGGAGCTGATGACAAAGCTGGACCAAGAATGGGGAGGCCCGGGTTCAAGTCCATTCTTATCTATGAAACTCCTTGAGTTATTTAGGGCCAATCATTCTCTTTTAGCCTAACCTACCTCAGAAGGTTCCTGGGGACATAACAAAGGCACCATATAAATTACCTTCTGCTCTTGGATGAAAAGCAAGTTACAAATCCAGCAAATGTACAAAATAAACTTATTCAAAAAAACATATTAAAGACTGCCAAGTGTTGCAAATATTCCCAACCAAACCTGCTGAAAACAGTGATCACAATCATATGATTTCAGCCAAATGTACTTACAACCCTCTTGAAGACACTAATAGCTATTAACATAATTGAAGATGACCAAACCTATGCATGCCTAGAATGTATTATGAGCATTGTTAGGATTGCTGGTCCTGGGGTATTATGAAGTTCCAGATCTTAAAGAAGACTAAGGAATATTCTGGCCTTACACTCTAGACAGAAAATCTAAAATCCAGACATATGTACAATCTTACTTTGGCTGTTCACCGCCCTGAGTCCTTGTTGAAGAAGGGCGGTATATGAATTGAATAAATAAATAAATAAATAAATAATAAATAAATAAATAAGTCTACCTTACTGCTGTCCTTATCAACAGGCATTCTTCTAGTTGTACCATATTTGTAGATGTTCATTTGGCATTAATAAAAAAGGGTGTTTTTTCCAGCTTTGGCACCATTCTGTAGGACAGTCTCTTACTAGACATAAGTTATTACCAGTTTTTTTATATGTGCATAGTGGAAACAGCATGGTAGGGCTCAGCTATTGTAACTAAAATAGCAATAGCAAGAAAAAAAAATCTTTGAAATTTGTCATCTTTGCCATTACTTTAAATCTATTGGATCTGGGTTGCAAAAGTCTGAATGTCCACTAGATGGTAGCAAAGAGGGTCTAGAAGTTTGGGATTTTATAGCCCAGCTTTGGTAGCGTTCCCAAGGCTCTCAAGCAGCTTCCCTAAACAGATTTGGTAATCAATCCGAGCTTCATAGACATAGCCAGTTCTAAAGTTAAGACTACAACTTTAGAATATCTTTTGAAAAATTCTGTTTCAAAAGGGAAGAACAACTGACAGAAAGAGTAAATGTTTTGGAAATCCCTTCTAGAAATTCAATCTAAAATTTCTTTGTGACTTCGGCATGAACAAAATGGAAATTTAATAATTTAAGAAAAGCCATACTTTCTATTTGTTTCCTAATTGTTAGATACTTCAAAAATGTAATGAACTAAACCTTAATTAATGGATGGGGGGTTGTAGCACCTACGAAAATACTCTGAAACAGATAATTTGAACAAGTTTAAAAACTTGAACACATTTATTTTAAATTATTTCTGCATTTCTTTTTTCAGAAAAATCTCAATCTGTTTTCTAACAAGGGAAAAATGACGAGTTACACTGATGGCCTAATCTCCCTTGATGATATTTTAAATGTCTTATAAAAATGTCATCACTTTAATAGTAGAAATGGTGAGATGAGTAATGTTTAAGTGGAGGAGAAAAAACTTTTGCTTTTCCTCTGCTCTTCTGTGAGTACACACATATGCAGATGAGCCTGTCAGAGAGTATCCCTCCTCCTACACCACTTCGTAGAGGAAGTTTGTTGATATATTACAGAAACTGATTCTTCAAAGCCTGCAAGGAAGGACAAAAGAGAAAGCAAGGAACACTCCCCCCCACATACACACACACATACACAAAACCACAACGACCATTCAAAAGCTTGGACGTGCATTGATTTGTTCTACTAGAGAGTGGAACGGCAACCTGAAGAACTTATGATGAAAGAGCACTGCAGTCCCTACAGCAGTGTTGGACCAAGTCGGATCAGCAATTCCACCATGGAAAGCCTGCCTTCACTCAAGCCTAACTACATGTCTGTGTGTTTATTTGCAGAAGAATCTTATCAAAAATTAGCAATGGAAACTTTGGAGGAATTGGACTGGTGTTTAGACCAACTTGAAACTATTCAGACCTATCGATCTGTTAGTGAGATGGCATCCAATAAGGTAAGAGAGAAAAATTACATGCAAACAAATGTATTTTAAGAACAAAGTGAAAAGTTACGAATTTTTCTGCCTTCCCTTGATAGGTCAGGTTGCTGACCTATTGTAAAAAATTAAAGCAATATAAACGAATGAGTCCAAATTTTCAAAATCCTTACCAGAATGCTATTGAAGTTAATCAAGTATTGCTACTTTTAATGTTATAGAATTAAATATAACATGTGCTATTATTAATTTAGAAAGCTGGAAAACAAATTATAGCATATACCATAACTGTAATGCCAAAAGTTATTCTAGAAATATTCTAATATTATTTCTACAATGTATACCAACAGTAGCAATCATCAGCAAATCAACTGAAAAGAATGATGTAGATAAAAAGTACAACTATCCGTATGAAACTTCTGCTAGTTCTTTCCCCTTCAATAAATTAAATTGCTTATAATGGTGCACATTTCAACCTACATTCTTTAGTTACCATGGATTGTTTATGTGGGGCTTGTTTTAATTTTAGTTATATATTTTATGTATATTTTTGCATATGGTAGTGTTACCTGCATGTATCTTGTATATGTTTGGAACAGCTAACCATTTAAGCTTGACAATGATATGCTTAAGCTCATAAATGCCAAACAAGAAACTTAAAAGTAGCAATAAATATAAAATAGTGCTTCATCAGTGGAGATATTTCTAAACTCTGTAAGAAGGTATAATGGGAAGTTGATTTTTAGACTTGAGTTATCTAAAATATTTGATTCTTATTATAATTTAGCATTTATGCGTTTGCATTCTAAAGTGTTTATTTTTTTTCTAAAGGCAAATACACTTACCTCTTTTAATATCTAAGAGTTGGATATTATTTAAAATTGAAACCACTCCTTAGTTGGCTAGCAACCAAACCTTTGGGTAACAAAAGGCCAATGTATTCCCTGATGGCATGGGTATCACCTCAACCATAATCTTAGGCATTTTTGAGAGAAAACATGGCTTGTGTCTGACTGAAGGACTTAATAAATTTTTGCCCAATGTTAAAGCAAAGACTTCACACTCTGGTCTGATTAGTGAACAACATGTATAACTTTCTTCAGAGGCTTTCAACTCCCAATTTACTTAGAACTCTATTGTTAACTCTCTTTTATCAGTCTCATTCAAAGTGTGCATTCATATATATTTATAAGTATAGTCTAGAAGTCATTTACAATGGTCATTATAGGATGGTCACTAGGCTGGAGCCTTATGGAGATATTTTGCAGTTTGTTTCTATTATTAAGTAAAGAATAATCAACTTCAATGAGATGAAGATACAACTGTTCTCCATAGGAAAAAAGCTATTTAAGCAAATACTATATCAATTTTTGAGTACAAATAAAATTAAACCTAGATTTTTTTCTAAATAAACCATATAAATAAAATTGCATTGTCCCAATTTTACTTCTCTTACATATATATTGTATATTGTACTCCTACATATATATTGTACATGAAATGAGTTTACATTGCCCTTCCCATTTTGTCTCTACTGTGTCATATTTATTGTGTTGCAATTTTTGAAAAACCATTTGAAAATTGAATGCTTACAGCTGAAAATAGAGCAAATTGAACTTTTCAGAACCTAAGAAGCCTTTTGAAATATGCTGAGTTATTGTCAAATTTCCCACATCTGTGAAGCATCTGAATAATCTGTCTTCCTTCCGTCAAAGACTTCTGCATAGAAATTTGCTAATTGCAAAACAATCAAATGTTTTGAAAACAGGATGTTTCTAGCTCCCCATAGTAAAGAACAGAAAAATAAAAGAGAAAGGAAGGCAGCAAGTAGATCCTGCAGGATTCCAAGTGTGAGGGCTGTAAAAACAGTGACCTATCTTCCTGACCTCTGCTATTGCTAAGTTCCTGGCTCCATGCCACTGAAGCCCAAACTACGTCATTTCAGAATGATAGTGGGCATGGCACAGCTGTTGTAAGTGTGACTCGAATTTCCTGTCTCCTTCCTGACAGACGTAGTTTTAAAAGTACAGCATTGCAAAAACAGGAGACAACAGAGGAAAGATTGGTTTTGAATCGCTTTTCAGAATTGCTTCCCAAAAGATGATTCTTGATATTGATAAATGCCAAGAGGTCCTATGTGAAAATATTCAGGGTTTTTTCTTTCTGTCAGTAAACAAGCTGGAAATGTTTTAGTACTTAGAATACGAGGAATTTATTCCCTGCTATTCAGGGGAGAGATTCAGAAACTTTTAAAAAGAATTGTGAAGATGCAAAAAGCAAACACCCTCAGCAACCACTCTCTCATACAGCACATCAATACATGTGGTTTGGCATATATGTTTTATTAAAATGATAAACAAGTATTTTCAGTTCTATTCAATCACAATCTGTTACTGCTGCTAGCTCTACAGCTTCATGATGTTTTTCTGATGTAGTTTCTACATTGCCAAAATTTCCAATCTCTAATTTGAATTAACATTCATTATGCTCATTTCTGAATCCTATCCATAGTCTTAGTCATCTACTATCATAGGTGTAGATCAAATAATAATAAGTTATTGTATTCATTGGGCAGATGGGTCTGCTTTTGATATAACCAGGGTCTCTAAAAGCAGGCAGAGATTGAGTGCGTCCTCATGTTATAAGATTATAGGTATTTCTAGTAAGCATTAATCTATATGATCACTGTATTAACAAATAATAATTGGTATTTATGACTTGCAACTTTGTGATTATATAGCATGGCTTCTTAATTAGAGAAAACACTGGACCAAATAATATTCCCAACATATTTATCTGTCTGCTAGTATTAAGGGTTAGTAATTCCATGTTTTAATATGACTTTATATACAACTGAGATTAGTGAATTTAAAATATTATGTTCCTATTAAACATTTTATGTTATACAATTAGGACTTCAATTTGCCAGGACAGCGTATTTTTTAGTTCTCCTAGACAATATTTTTTATAATGTTGAAGACTTTAATATCAGTTTGCTTCTACTTAGGTAATTATATTGCATATTATGTTTATGACTGAAGAACTTACCAAGTTTCTTTTTCCACATTTGAGTCTAGCTATTTTACATATGGCGTGACTGATGTAAGGGGAGAAGCAGCAGTCACAGAATCAGACAGGATGAGATTTTTAGAGTCACTCAAATGATGCAAGGGAGATGCATCCTTCCATCACGTAGGCACTTTCTGAAATGTCTCATTATACCTCCTCTCCTTTGTTAGCAATGTGACATACTAGACCATTGTCGTCCTTATCTGTAAACTAAAATCTATTGATGTATACAAAACCTTTGCTACACTCCTTCTAAAGGGTTTTCAGGCACATAGGACACTCACGTCTTGGTTTTAGGAGGCTAAATAAACTAAACATGAGTACTCTAATGTAAACTTTGGAGGTAATTCCTGGCTGCTTGCCCCTTGCCTATGTGCTTCATTGCACAATGTCCATATTGAGAAATGGGGGGGACTTGATGTGAGTTTGCCAGGACTGAATCTAGCTCACTTGGTACGTGATGTTTTGCTTAAGGTGTGCCAAGCTGTTCTTGCTTTTGAGTTTACTGTAATTTCCTTTGTTTAATCTGCATTACAAAATAGTCATACATCTCTAAAAGATTTACTTGGATTAACTGCTGGCAATCAACTAGAAAACCTGCTACTTCCATTTTCTTTGTTTCTTACGAGGGGGCTTTAACAGCTGTGAATCATAGAATTCTTTGGGATTCCCTTTTTGTTGATTGCCATTTGTCCTTAGGAACTGTGGCCTAAGCAAAGAAACGTTTCTAGAAAAGAAAGACTAATAAGCCATAAGAGTGGACTCAGAATTACCCATTGTTTTATAAAAAGCATAATAAGCATATGATAAATCTCAAGTGAACACGAGCTAGAGAAAGTAAATGCTTGCAAGTATGAGGTTGTTCAAATATAATGATTTAATTTAATTAATTTTAATTTTAACGTTACAACGTAAAGACTTGTTTCTTATTGAGCCTGAGGAACATTTAATATGATAACCTCTGAACTTCATCACTTAGTTTTCAGGTGGAATAAGAAACCATGTTGTTTCTTATTCAAAGAAGTGAATTGTGCAAATATTTGGGTCTATTTGAGGTCATGTTTCTCAATCTCAGCATCTTTACAATGTGTAGTCTTCAACTCAATCAGAAAAACACTGATTTAAGATACTGAACACAACTAAACAATTGCTATTGGTATGATTAAATGACTGCCTGCTACTAAAAAACAAAACTACAGAAGTGTCAGAAAAAGAATTACTAGTATTTCATTAGTTGCTTTGCTTGTAACCCACTCTGATATTTGCTGGATTCAATAGTTATATACTGTATATTAAAGAAATAGAGCATTTTTATAGAATCCATAAATTTTGCTTTACTACTATTATTTACTCATAGATGTATAGGTCCAAAGGCCTTTATTACTGGGCTTTATTCTTTATGAATAAAGATCTTATATCTCATCAAAATGCATCCTTTCAAGTTGCTGGTTTTGTCCTTATCCTTTTGCTGTCCTTATCCTTTTGCTTTACCTTTTTGTCACTGAATACCTTTCAGAATATTCTTTTCATGTATCACTTACCAGAATGGAACTCCCCTAACCTCATTTAACAGTAACCCCACTGTTCACTTTAATATCCTAGAATATGGATGATGGAGGATTTCTACCATCACTGTGAAATAATGGCTGCCTGATAAAATGTATACATAGCCTACAAGATGCTAGTTGGTTATCTTAAGCTATTTTCTAAAAGACAGAATAACCCCTAAACATGTCTTTGAAATAGGATGCAGAAATATCAAATTGTGTCATAAAATTTCCTCCAGCCAACCAAAGTCAGGGTTTCTATCAAAGGGTGTTCTAAATTAGCACAACAAACATGGGAAAGCATAGTTTAAAAAGTCAGAATGATGACACTTCTGGAATGGATATGGTTGAACAAATTAACCATTTGTATTCTTGCCCAATGTGTTTAGATACCATTCCTCCTCTTCATAAATAGGTCGAAAGAGTTTTGTCATGACTCATTTGTTTCATAGATAACCACATGTTTAATATGACTTTTGTTTGCCTGCATGTAAAGTACCATATTTTCAGCAGGTCACCTTTTCCACATGATGGGGGGTGGTGTTAAAGATGGTTTTAATAGGTTTTAAACCTGGTTGATTTTTCCTGGGCAGGAACCTAAGCAGAGTTGGACCTGGTAGATGAGAGACCCAGAGGGAAATATGAGGGCTGTGGTTCAGACTGGGAAGCAAAACAAAAAAGAAATCTTGGAAGAAGGCAATAGCAAACTATTTCACTTGTCAAGAAAGCCAAATGGATATTATGCATATAGTACACAAGAATCAAGCTTGATTCAGAGGAGACTTATTTTTCATGATATATGAATAGAACAATTCAGGACAACAGAAAGAGAAAAATATTATGTGAGCTGGGAAGTAACGAGTGATTTAATTATGGCCCATTATTGATGATTTAATTATTATGGATAATTATTATGCCCATTATTAGTGTTTCCTTGTATAAAATGTGCACTTACTGATTGTCTGAAAATCATTTGAAAAATATTAGCAACAGAAGACACACTTTTGGCCCTTGTTGGCAAAATGATTTTTCAAAGGAGAGGGAAGGATTACTTGTTATATTGGAAGGTGATAGTCAAGGAAATATGTGCTTTAAAAATATTTTTGGTCTTGAGCCAGAATTTAGTGATGTGCATTCGTGCATAACTTGTCTCTAGCTCTGTACTATTTATTATCCTTTGTTTAAACTGGATTATAGGGCCAAATAAAGCATTTAGTAGAACTAAGATTTCCCAAACATACCATCAGCTGATGCCAACTTCTCCTGCACGTTTTCCTGCATTGTGTTTCCATGTCATATGAATACAGGTCTTTGTACCTGTATCTCTTTTTATAAGACATATATTTAAAGGCAGGTGCTAAATTAAAAGAGTGTTAAGTTCTTCCTTTGTTCTTAGAGAAGCAAACTCATCCTGGAAAAGAGAGGTTTTATTCTGACAAGATTCCTAATGCTATTACACTTGACATTGGCCCAAAAAAGTCCATACAATATAGTAAATTCTATCTAAAATATTCTAGTTTTCTTCAAAAGCAATAGTGGAAGAAAAATGTGTACAAGGGCTAAAATAGGTTGCATGTAACTAAATACTATTTTGTTATATTTTGTTAAAGTGGCATGAAACAAAGCACTAGTGTATATGTGTGTGTGTGTGTGTGTGTGTGTGTGTGTAGGTCTTTGGTTGTTCGGGTTTTCTCCCACGTAAAAGTGGAAGTATCTTCGCGACGTTTCAACAATGCTCCCAGTAGCACGAAGCTGAAAGCACCAGCCTGAAGATGACGAATGAGACTTTGTTGAAATGTCGCAAAGATACTTCCAATTTTACGCGGGAGAAAACCCGAACAACCAAAGACCTACATACAAACACCCACAAAAACCTCAGAAAACATATATATATATATATATGTTGGTACTCGGAATGGACATAATGGCTCAGTGGCTAAGATGCTGAACTTGTCGATCAAAAGGTCGGCAGTTCAGCGGTTTGAATCCCTAGTGCCGCGTAACGGGGTGAGCGCCCGTTACTTGTCCCAGCTTCTGCCAACCTAGCAGTTCGAAAGCATGTAAAAAATGCAAGTAGAAAATTAGGGACCACCTTTGGTGGGAAGGTAACAGCATTCCGTGTGCCTTTGGCATTTAGTCATGCGGTCTACATGACCACGGAGACCTCTTCAGACAGCGCTAGCTCTTCGGCTTTGAAATGGAGATGAGCACCGCCCCCTAGATTCGGGAACGACTAGCACATATATGAGAGAGGAACCTTTACCTTTACCTACCTACTCCACTTTAATCTCTTTGCATGATATTATGCTTTTTCACCCTAGAATTAACCATAAAGGAAGGAGGTCAGGGAAGAAATTTTGCTCCTTTTCTTTTAAATATCTTACTGCCTAAAGTTAATTTAATAAACCCATGCCTTTCCATCTTGGTCTAGCTCCTGGAAATTATTATAAGGGAAAAATTATCTCATTTTAATTTAGTTTATGATGATAAATTCAAAAAGCTAAATAAGTTCAAGAGACTACAGAAATACATTTTACTTCCATATTATTTGTACAGTGACAAAACAAAAGGTATGTGTTGTTGATAAAGGCTAAACAGTATTAAGACCAAGAGAAATAAATTAAAATAATTTTTAAAAGTTTAACTTCACTGAAATCAGTAAGGCTTCATCTTGACTAGAACATATCCAAAATCTGGTACAAAATGGGCATTGTATTTTTATTTCAGAACTATATGAACAATCTTGATATTTAGGAAACAAGCACTCTGCCAAAGTTATAACTATAGCATAATTAGCTAATCTATGTAAGCTCTAAAGTGCTTTTCCTTCCAGTCTTGTGTTTACATAAGTAATAAAGGAATTACTATAATGTTTTCAAAGAGAAACACAACATTTAGATTTCTGCATGCAATGCTCACACAGAAATCCTGGCTAATTAAATCAGAGTATGTATTAGTTCTTTTCACAAAAGAAGGGAATAACCAGAAAATTATTACTATCTGTTACTTTCTGAGAGGCCTTGAAGCTACGTTCATCATAAGCCAGTTTTAAACCATGGACCAAAAGTGGCTTATTCATCCTAAGGGAGCAATTAACCATAATTCAAACATACACGTAATGGGAAGCTCTTGTGAAGTACAGATTTCCAGATAGTTTCCAAATCCATGGAAAAGAAAAAACTGAGAACAAAGAGCTTTTATGTAATTAAAGCTGCATGTGCATATTCTGGCTTTGTTAGGATAGTATTTTCTTAATTTTATTACATATGAACATGAACCAGCAATGAGCCATAAGATAAATACAAAAAATGGAAACACCAGAACAGAGACTACGGTATGTACATTACGTACATTAACATTTTCATATGGGCAGTCACATTATCTATTTCATCTGTAGATGCTCTCATGCTATAAACTACACTAATAGTATTTTTCTTTGTTAGATTTATATATTAGCTTTTGTCAAGGAGTTTAGAACAGAGGAAACGTCAGTCCCTCTATCTATTGTTCTCATATACACCACTCTATCTTGCTTGGGGTGAGAAATAGCAACTGCTGTAAGTGGCTTCCATGGAAGAGCCTGGACTTACTGTCTCTTCATGGAAAACGGGAAAATCTTTACTTAACCCTTCTGACGCAAATGCCTCCAACCCAAGACATATTTTTTGTTTTGCAAGTTATTTTGATGCAATTGCAAATTATTGAATAGGGCTTGACAAACCTGTACTGAAAAGAAAAAGTGCTATTTTGAAATAAATAGGTATTGTGTAAATAGGTATTGGCTTTGTCTGTAAAGAAATGCAATTAGTGGTGCACTAGGACTTGTTTAATAGAGAAACTCTTCAAATTGAGATTAGCTCCTGGTGAGACATCCATGCATAGAAGATCCAGTGGAATTTTTCTCTGTACTAATCAACTACACCAAGTAGATTGTGAATTTTTCTCTTTCATTCATAAATTCCTCAATTCTTTTGGCAGATATATTTGCCCCTGAGAATGTTTAGACATAACAGATGCAGCCAAGCCTAATTTCTTAGAAAAGAATCCAAAACCATCTGGAAATTAGATTATAGGGGATATACACTCTATATAAGCCAGGCAAGGAATATAGAATTCTAGAAATGCTTCCAAACAACAGATACTATTTTAACACTATGAAGAAAAGAAGTCCTTTCTTTTATTTGGAGAATCTTATTGGGTAGATTTTTTTTTTTTACATCTGAACCAATTATTTCTCACACATGTGCAAAAATGAGCAAGAGAGGGGATAGGCACGATATAAACATCACTTTCATACCTACCGTACATGCAATGTGCAGCAGAAATATAGAAAGGCAAAGTTTTTGATATTTTAATGTACATTGCATCATTTTGGCATCACTGTGTCAGCAAATATTGCCTATAGTGGATAAGAATATATATTGCTTGGAATCTTTTAAGATCACCATTGCGCAATTGTTTATCTATAATCTATTTCAGTTTACTGTATTCACTCATTATCAAATTGTCAGTTTGAATCATAAAAATACATATTAGTTCTTTCCTATAAAATTAGCTTCCCCCAATGGCTGCTTCCCTGACATATTGTATCTGTACCTTTAATCATTCCTAGCAAATCATTGACTGTGCTGGCTGATTTAATGAAAGTTGCAGTCTATTGTGTGGATAGCTTGGAGAAGGCAAAATCATCAACAAGGCTGCAAAAATGAAAAATAAACCTTTACCTAGCTTTAGTGTAAATCTAAAATAGTAACACCCAAAGATTTGAAAGTAAAAATGTCACAATGTTTTTAAAACAAAGCAAGGCCTCCATCACACTTAATCACTGTTACAATAGGCAGATCAATTTGCTGAATGACTCAATGTCAGGAAAACTTAATCAGGTCACCATTATTTTATAGTAGTTTCAAAACTTGTATAACAGGAAACTGACACAACTAGAATCTGTTTTTCACAACTTTATGTATACTTCAACCATTGTTTAAAGGTTTTAGAATTTTAGAATAATTGTCTAATCAGATGTGAAACATCATGTGTGCAGCATTGTTGATTAAAAATATAAAATGTAATTTGATTTTAAATGAAGAATATGATTCAAACCTACATATTCTTTTAAACACATGGTGCTGCATTTATATGAGTCAATGCAAACTACTCAATCCAAAGTATTTATTTTCTTTGCTTTATTACCAATTTTACAAAAGAATACACTTCAGAGCATTCATGGATTTATGTGATAAAAAGACATTGTTCAATGTATAGGCATTTATCAGGATTATCACCTGATAATCAAAAATAGGTAGCTGTTGGTTGTTTTTGTTCTATTCCATAGAACTATATAATGGCAGTGAAATATGGTCCTTTCCTGAAAAAAATCTCTGGAAACAGAAATTATTTATCTAAAATGTTTGTATACTACTTCCCATTAAATAAAGTTTAAATAATTAGTTTTTTAAATTAAATTATTGATAAAAAATAGGCATTAAGTATGGTATAAAATGTACAAAATAAACAATATATAATACGAGAGAAGTTAATAATGCATTCCTAGGCAAGAAAGAATAAAATGAAACTGTATTTGCTTGCTTTACAAAAGTATAACTAAACCAGTGCCAGACATTTATCACTGAACACAGCCTTTCACAAGGAGGCAGCTACCACTGCTCGGCACACTCCTGTGAATCTGCTTGAGCAGGTCCCCCCTTTAGATTCTCTTAAAATATGGGCAGGAATATAGTGGAAGTTGTTCCTTCAAATACTGTGGCACAAGCTGAAAACATTTACCTACATTTTGAAAACAGTGGAACCATGTGTTCAGTTAAGCACTTGTCTGAATTCAATGAGATCCTTAAGCTGTTTTCATTTGGATTGGTTTTCCTTTGAATTGCTACATCCTGAAGGAACCTGTAATTGTCAGGCTCAGTGTCAAGATAAGAATCTTTACTGCATACTAAAACCACTAAAACAGTTAAATGTACTCTGTCAGCTTGAAGGTGCAGTTCCCAGCTTTATATGCACTATAGTTTAATTCCTGACCTTATTAATCTCACCCACATAGTTTATTCATCTTTTCAGGTTGCAGTTCTTGACTGTAAAGCTAGACGTGGATATAACTCGCATCTCTACTCTGAGAAATTCAGGGTCTCAACTCTCACTATTATAAGTACGGCAAATCAATAAGTACTTGGAACATTCATGCTGTTTTCATAGAAAACTTTGTGCCAGTTTTTATTATCTAAGTCAGGGGTGTCAAACTCGCGTCATCACGGTATTGTCACATGACGTATCACAACTTTTTCCCCCTTCGCTAAACCAGGTGTGGGCGGCGTGTGACGCATCTGGCCCACGGGCCGCAAGTTTGACAGCCCTGATCTATTATCCATATTCTCCATTATCAAGTTTTAACCTAAGAGACAATCTCTTCTTAATAATTTCAGTCTCCTTTTCAGATTTTTAACATTTATATCGCAGCATTTTATTTTGTGATTACAAGTATGAAGCTAAATATATTAAGCTGCATTTTTGTTCCCAATTTCTGGGGTACTTTAAGGTTTGCCTACCGATCCTTTGATGTGAGTCTTAAATGAGATTCATCAGCCATGTTATTCTCCCATGTGCCCACACGGCTAGGATTTCTGACCTTCACATTGAGCATCACTTACACCTTTTCCTGTCTATATCTTATGACATTTTCGGCAGTAAACCTCCATGAGCTAGAGGAGAGTGACGCAGATCAGAAGTTACTACTGTTCATGTGACTGCTTCTGTAGTATCTTCTTTGAAGCAGAAATTCAAACAGGCAATTCCAAAGGTTCCTATTCAGTTTATCTATCATTGTAGGCAGCTGTCCATTTAGCATTTAACTTGCCAGAGGTAATATTTTGTAAGCATATTGCAGTTTATATTTCAAAGCCTCACAGTTATATGTAGCTGTTACATAAATACAATGACTGTGCCTGGCCTTTTAGCATTTCAAATTTTGGTTACAGGTGTACTTAAAATTCAAAGCATTCCATATTCAATATTTAAGACACAAATAAAAATAACAGAAACATTATTAACATAGTACACTATTAGCATAAGGTAGCCATGGTAGCCATGTCGCTGTTTCAGAGAGGTGTTTTAACAAACTATGGGTCATATCAGAGTTAATAGGAATAATAACCCAAGAGTACTAAACATGGATGTTCTTCTAAATCACATCCTGATACCTTGAGCTTTTCTTTTCTTTTTTGACAAATCATAGCTAGGCTGGATGTTCTAGGATTTTTTATTCATTCATATTGAGGCCCCCTAACTCCCAAAATTTAACATCATTAGAAATATGTCAGCAATTCCTATTAGCAAGGCAATTTTGGTATTGAAATATTTATTGGCTTGATTTTCCAACTATTAAAGAGTATGTAATTACTGTACCATATCTTTATATGCCAAAGTAAAATGAGATAAGCATTAGATGGAGGGCGCTGAAGAGTTTGTCTTGATCAGATGGCTACAAACTTTTGTATCTGCAGTCTGATGGATATTTCTGAGATCAAAATACTTCCTGGTTTTTGATCAGTTGTTTACAGAAACTCCATAAAAACTAAAACTAGTATTAAATTTGACAGACCCCTATTTAGTTCTGTGACTAAGATGAAGCATCACCAACTTTTATGTGTTATGATTCATTGGAATATTGTTTCTAGTGGTTAAGAAGAAGCAAACTTCCAAATAATTTGATAATGAGTGATCATACTTATTTACAATGTAGGTTTTTTTAGTCAGGTTTCTGCAAGATAATACTAACAATTTTAGATAGAGTTACTAAATATGAACACTCTCATACCACAATGAATTTTTAAAAAATCCTAGTCAAGCATCCTAAACACCTTTTTCAAATTTTAGAAACCAACATTTAGCAAATTGAAATAGGATATTCTCACTTTATATTAGACAATTTGGGTATAATTTGCATGCTATTCATATAACTCATGACAATACATTGATTTCTGAATGTACTGGTTTCTTATTGGTTTTGATGACCAGGAACTGGTTGTTTTCCACATTAACATCTACCTTAACAGTGGCTAAAACATCTGCACCTTATCTTTTATGATAAACACTAATTTTAAAATGGGGAAGAATCTTTGCTGTGTTTTTTTTTAATAATCTGCTCTGCCTTCTCTCTGTCATGGGTTGGATAACAGGAGAGCCTTAAAATGAGAAAGGCAATAAAGATATTGGGGTTGCCAAAAGTCCTTGCTTCAAAGAGTCATTCTCATTCCAGACTCTGAAAGCTGCAGGAAATTGAGTACCACATTTATAAAATGGTTAGAATCCTTTCGGCCCTTCATTTTTTCATAACTTTGTTGTTATTCAAAGCTGAGGTTTCATGGTGCAGAGATGGATAATGTAAAAATAAGCAGGGAGGAGGCCAGGCTTATTCCACAGAGGCAGCAGGCATACAGTTGCTATCATGCTGTTGGCTGCCCTATCACTTGATCTCCCTGAGGTATTCATTCCATTGATTTCTGAAAGAGGAAAGGCATGCTGTTGGGCAAGGCAATGATGCAAGAAAGGAGGCTCATCTGTGGCTATGGTTTAAAAAGGGTAGCCTAAGAGCAATTAAGGTAGCAGCTGACTAAGGGGACATATACACATTCAGGATGCAAGATAAGTTAATTATCAGGGTTCTCTAAAATTAAGCCAAACTCATTAAACTGTTCAGAGATCCTAAATTAGGGTGCTGTGTTTATTTTTGAAAACCCTGGTGGCACAGTAGTTAGAATGCAGTACTGCAGGCTACTTCTGCTGACTGCCGGCTGCGTGCAATTTGGCAGTTCGAATCTCACCAGGCTCAAGGTTGACTCAGCCTTCCATCCTTCCGAGGTCTGTAAAACGAGGACCCAGATTGTTGGGGGCAATATGCTGACTCTGTAAACCGCTTAGAGAGGGCTGTGAAGCACTGTGAAGTGGTATATGAGTCTCAGTGTTATTGCTATTATTAAGATTTTAACTGGCTTTCCTGTAAGGAGGAGAAGATGATTTCCTGAAAGCAGCTTTTATAGATTCCGTTCGGATCTGCTAATTAGCCCCTCTCCCTCCAAACACACACACACACACACCCTCTTTTTAACCATAAGAACGTTTATGCCGGGATACCTGTTTTTGGCTGGGCTCTTTAAGACTGTGAAATTAGCTTCTAATTGGTTTCCACCGCTTGCGGGGTTCTTTCGGCAGAGCCGTCACCGCTGCGAGACGGGGATCGGGAGGGAAGCCTTCCAGTAAGAGAGACCGGCGGTCACGTGGCCCTGTTGCCATGGCGTTCTCTTGACCCGATGAATGGGAGCCCTTAACAAGGGACAGGCCTGGAGGGGGGAGAGGAAATCATCACGTTATGGAACAACTCTGGCTGCTAATTAGGAAAAAAAGCGTTTGTGCCCCCACTTATATTCTTAGGAATTTCCTGGTGGCTGAAAGGTGGAAAGGGAAAGAGAGCAATTGGCGTAGGTTTTCATTGGCGATCATTATTTCATCTTGGATTATCTCCCATTTAGTGGTCACGCATCTTGCTTCAAAGGAGCTGGTTCTGTTTGACACTTGGCAAACACACACGGGACACACGAAAAATACTCCCCGTTTTGGAAAAAGTCAGGCATCTCAAGTTGCATTGTTTAGACTGCAGTCTTTAACAGACGTAAGGGAAGAAATGTCTTATTGAAGGTTGGGAGGCTTGCTTCTCGGAACAGATGTTGAAGCAAGATAATACGACAATAATCTCAGGTTTCGAGCTGCACGAATAACATGATGCAGGAATGAACACGATTTGGCATTGCTCGTTCGAACGTGGCTAATACCTTGAGATGCATTCTCCATGATTTAAAAAAAAACCGAAGAAAACATGAAGTACACTAATAATGAGGTAGAAAACATATACAATGGGGATGGAGAGGGATTTAATGCAATCATAATTTGATTGTGAGAGGAGCACTGATTGCTCACTTCCTTTTTTGTTGTTTGCATGTAACACAGGGATTCCTCCGTTTTATCTTTAGATGAGTCTGTTGCTTAAGACGGCAATATCTGTGAAAAGCAATTGCTGTTCTTTTTTCTCTCTGTTCAACTGCACGATTCTTTCTGGAAGGGGATACCCCTTTACCCTGCCAAACATCAAAGCGCTTTAAGATAACTTGCTGCAAACATTTGGATTAGATCTTCTGGTTCCTTCATGCAGCCAGTCCTATCGTGTGTGTGTGTGTGTGTGTGTGTGTGTGTGTGTGTGTGTGTGTGTTTATGCATGCAATTTCCAACACCACAGTCTTCATGCTAGGCTGGAGAGCAATGCTAGCTGATGTGTAGTCACAAGTACCCAGGACTGCTGGAATTTTAGACTTTCACTGACAAAGGCTCCAGGCTGTTCTTGCTATTGAGAGATTCTTCCTCCTGCTCTGCAGATTCTGCATAGGAGATTTTTTTTTTGATTTTATTTATATGCCGCCCTTCTCCGGAGACTCAGGGCGGCTTACAATGCATTAAGCAATAGCC
>JANHZT010005861.1:94797-107917 GCA_032468215.1 Stegonotus admiraltiensis | reverse complement strand
TTAAGCAATAGCCTTCATACTTTTGTATATTTTTATACAAAGTCAGCTTATTGCCCCCTACAAACCGGGTCCTCATTTTACCCAAGATTTCTTGTTTTGCTGTGCAAAACCTTCCAAAAATGCCTAAGGCAAACTATTTGTTATCTGTATCTTGGGGATACATCAAGGTGGGTTTAAATAATAAAAAAAGAAATAGTCCAGTTGCTCTATATACATCAGATTTAAGTATACTTTGTGTTACTATATATCATAAAGAGAAAAACAGGTTTATCACTAATCAGTAATAAACTCATACTGGATTAAAATCAAATAACTGTAAATGTTAATAGGACGGCATGCAAACTGACAGCATTGTTTTATGTTGAATAGCAATGTATATAAACTATATAAGCATGATTAATGTTCCTGTCAGAAATATCTGCAAGTCGAAATTGCCTTTATATTATAAGTAGAAAAATGACAGACTAATGACAGGTCTTTAAAGGACACCTAAAAGTATGAAATCAAAAACTGCTATAAAATCTAAATAGTTTTCCAGAATTATGTAAAAGTGTAATTACCTTTTGTTTTGTTTTTTTAAAAATGACATTTTAAACCTTAAACTTATGTAACAGTGGATGATTGCATGACAACTAGGAAATATTTTTTATTTGTTGTAATATATTTCTGACTGCCTTGTTTAGTCATGTGGTATATGTTCTAATTAATATGGATTTTAATGCATTGTATATCCACCAGTAAACAGACTCTTAATCTGAATTTTTATGTTCTAATTACCAACAGTTCAAGAGAATGTTAAACCGGGAGCTGACACATCTTTCAGAAATGAGCCGATCAGGGAATCAAGTCTCTGAATATATTTCTAATACTTTCCTAGGTATGTTAAGTTAACATTGGATCTGTTCCTTGTAAAAAAAATTTGAGCAAAACCAACCTCAACATTTCAGTATCTTTAAGGAAACAATCTCTGTGGTAGTGAAAGGATCTCTTTTCAGAGAAGGAGATTGCGGAAACAGGAAGTTATCTAGGAAGCTATAAAATTAACAGGGCAAAATGTTGTGGAACAAATTCTTTGATAACCTTTCCTCATTTGCACGCTTTCCAGCTGAGAGTAATTCAACTCTCTTGACTTTCAAGAATTCTCAGCTCTGGCCATGGAGGCTAAGGAATGCTGGGAACTGAAGTCCTCTCTCAAGAGTACAAAACTGGGGAAGGTTCCGATGTCAACATTACAGATGTGCATACCATAACCACGTGTCCATAAGCTTGGGCAGTAACATGCAGAATCAATTATAACGTAACATTAGTGCAGGCAAATATTTAATTTGTTGAATTTATATGGCTGCCTGTCTCACTTCCATGACTCTGTGTGGCTTACAGTATTAATAATATTATTGTTAATAACAATAATATTTACAAGTAGAGAAACATTGAGGAAGATTGTTACTAAGCAACCATTAATGGTTTCCAGGATTCTGGAAGTGGTAGAGAAGTGCTTGCTTGGCAAAAGATTGTTTTCTCAAGAAATTTTGCTCTAGCTTAGAGCAGATAATCATGGATCATTTGGGGCTAGTCATGGCCTCTCAGCCCATCTTGCCTCACATTTTATTATTGGTCAAAATAAGTGGAGGGAACGGTCACTGTCCTGCTGAGTTTCTGAATAAAAAGCAGGATATAAATCTAATTAAAAAATAACAAAGGAATGAAGGCATACTTCATTCTGTGTCTGACAATTCTGAAATTCTATATCTGCCCATTTTCAAAAGCTTGTCAGGTACAAAATAATCTATTCGGATCTAACCCAATGTGTTTAATAAATATTAGAAATTAATTTTTATCCTTTTTTAATACAGACAAGCAGAATGATGTGGAGATTCCTTCTCCTACACAGAAGGACAGAGAGAAAAAGAAGAAACAACAGGTTATGACACAGATCAGTGGTGTAAAAAAGTTAATGCACAGTTCAAGCTTGAATAACACTAGCATTTCAAGATTTGGTGTGAAAACAGAAAAGGAAGATCATTTAGCTAAGGTCAGTGTGATTCATAATATTTGTATTTTTTAATGAAGACTGCAAATACATGTGTAAACTAGACATATTAGTCATACTCCACAAATCCTTTTTACTTTTCCATCTGTTTTGAGGAGACTGCTTTGCAAGACAGAAATGATAATAGTAACTTCCTCCATGGAATATGTTACTAATTACTGAAAATAAAACTGTAAAAATTAATTTAGCTAAACGGAATAGTTTAATCTCCCCCCCCCCCATGATCTTGGCAATTTTCTGCTGTGTTATGATGTGGAAAAATTTACTCAGAGGTTTAGATGCAGCTTTGGAAAACAACAATGCAAGTGGCTTAGGACAAATACATTCTTAAGAAGAAAGTTCTAATCCTAAAGTGTTAGAAACTATTGGTAAGAGGAAAAAATATATTGATACAATTATCTGGAAGAATTCAAATTAATTTCTGAACTATCCCAGCCCTGAAACTGATATAGATCAACTCCCAATTAAACAGTTTCAATGGGAGGGATAAGGAAAAATGGGAGATAGGGAATGTCACACTTTCAGAAACTAGTTAATATAATAAATTATTTCTCCTTTCATATGTCACATTTTTGGGATAACTGTAATTCTGACTGTAGTTAGAATTTGTATCCTTAGGATTTAAGGAAAAAGTGATTTGATATCTCTATATAAATGCAATTATAATCTACATATGGCCTCATTCTTCTTGTGATGGCATTATGCATTCATTATTTTATATATATTTTTCTTTAGGAGCTAGAAGATCTGAATAAATGGGGATTGAATATATTTAATGTTGCAAGATACTCACACAGTAGACCTCTCACTTGCATTATGTATGCAATTTTCCAGGTTAGTAATTGTGATATTATTATTATTATTATTATTATTATTATTATCATCATCATCATCATCATCATCATCATCTTCCAATTGCTATATCTTTAAAACAGCACTAATTTCATCTTTTCTTAGTAATAAAGGCTTTGGGTTTTTAATCATACTTTGACTACTTGTAATTTCTATTACTCTGTACAGGAAAGAGATCTACTGAAGACATTCAAAATCTCATCAGACACCTTTATAGCTTACACTATGACTTTGGAAGACCACTACCACACTGATGTAGCTTACCATAATAGTCTCCATGCAGCTGATGTAGCCCAGTCTACTCATGTTCTTCTGTCCACACCAGCTTTGGATGTGAGTTGCTTCCCCCCACTCCTGACAAGCAATAATTTGCTTACACTTGGTAATTTGTCATAGCCTCGTGCTTTAATTAGTAGGCTGAATGTAAAAATAAGTAAAATTTCATGCACCGTTCATTAGCTTTGATACCTCTGGCACAGCACAACTTTTTCTACAAGTTCCTCCACACAAGGCAATTGCATCAATTAACCAATTTTCAATCTGTTACATAAAGAAAATAGGTGATCTTATAGAATTTTACAGTGTAATCTGTCATCTTGATATAAATCCATGATTGCTTGAAGCGAACAGTACAGTATAGACAATCCCATAATATTTTAGAAGATTACAAAACATGTGATGAGAAGTAGACATTCATTTCTCAAATCTTCTGTGGAACCCCATTTAATATTTCTTTGTTTATTCTCAGCAATCACACCCTTCTGGAAGCTCACCTCCTTCCCAAATGAATGGAATCTTATACTCCTTAATATGCCTTTATGTCATCTCACTAATGTAAAAGCTAGATTTTCACCAATTAAGGCATATTGTTTAGTTCAGATTTATTTATTTCAAGTTTATTGCTAAGAATATAAATGTGGGCTTACATTTTTGAGATAAGATCATATTAATAGCCTCCTGTGCAATATTTTGCATTTTTTGATATTTTAAAAAATTACTTGAACATGAGTTGCAAAACTTACATTTTTACTTTTTTACTGTTTTGTCAAGGGTGTTTTGGAATTAGTGCATCCCCACAAAAAACCATATCAAAACACAGATACATAGCCATATGAATTGGCAGTAGCTAATATTTTTTTTAAAAAAGATTTCAGTTCTTTATGTACAGTTTTAATTGCACAACTTTTTCCTATGGAGGTTGTTAATAAGTTAATAGATATGATGAGCTATGTTTATCATTGAAGTCTATGTGTTGATCTTTTCTGTTTCTAGGCTGTATTCACTGATTTAGAAATTTTGGCAGCAATTTTTGCAGCAGCAATTCACGATGTAGATCACCCTGGTGTTTCCAATCAGTTCCTTATTAATACAAGTGAGTTTCCATGATACTTAATAATAGTACACAGAAACAATCATAACTAACGAAGTATGTAAACAGTAAAATTATACTCAACTTACACACTGGGAGTTTATCTGAAGTGAGTTGAAAGTATCTTAATGGATTAATAAACCTGTGGCCTTTTTATTTCGGCTACTATTCTTTTTAAAATTCTTTAATAATTTTAAAGAATTTTTTAAATTTTTTCATTAATTTTATTTACATTCTCTTTTAAAAATAAATTATTTCGAACATAATGAAGGATGTCGTAGCTATAAAAGCCATTGCTTAGATATAAAATCATATATGGTACTTAAAGGAGTCCTTTTAAATACATGACGACTCTCTTATTTAGATTCTGAACTTGCTTTAATGTACAATGATGAGTCTGTGTTGGAAAACCACCATCTTGCTGTTGGCTTTAAGCTTCTACAAGAAGAGCATTGTGACATCTTCCACAATCTGACCAAGAAACAACGTCAAAGTCTCAGGAAAATGGTGATAGACATGGTAAGAATGTGATTCTGTATAACATTCTAGCTGTTTGTTAAAACAGAAAATGACGCTTTGCTCCCGAAAACAAAAAATAATCTTTCTCCTTTCATGTAGGTCTTGGCAACAGATATGTCCAAGCACATGTCGCTTCTGGCAGATTTAAAGACGATGGTAGAAACTAAAAAAGTTACAAGTTCTGGAGTCCTCCTGCTAGATAACTACACTGATAGAATACAGGTTTGTTTGGGAAGCCATCTTGCTGTCATACCTTCTCTCTCCCCCTCCCTCAACCCTAACCTCCCCTTGTGACACATTCTTGCTCTGGTGCAGGGAACTAGTCTTTCTGTAGCACATGTATATTTCTTTTAAGAAAGGCCACTTTTAACATAGCAGTGAATAAGGCAGTGTTTGAAGAAAGAGGATTGAAAAAAATAGTTGGGAGTTTTAGAGGGAATCATCTGGATACTTCTGAGGCTCTCTCAGTATAAATGTATGCTTAATAGTCTGTGGTGGCTTGCATTCTATTTGGAGGAAAACAAGATCTTACAGCATAAGGAATATAATTTACAATTTAGAGTTCCCTTGGATTAATAGTGTGGTAAATGCTGTGCAATTCACACAACATGTTCTTTACATGTTATGGATTAAGTATTTAGTCCCGGGAATGGGGAAATGTTAACAAAGATATTTTAATTAAAAATAGGGAATTCAGTTAAATATTTTCTCTACTTATTTGCCTATTAAATAGTGATAGACACAGGAACATTTACCTCATTATTTTACTGTATTGAATTTCTCTATATTTTTAGAATAAGATGCATGTTAAGATGTCACTTCAGGAAAATATTTAAAAGGATGTTTAAAATCATCAAATAGGCCACAAAGCAGCACAAATGTTGGAACAGATTTCTTCACTCTATGAATCTCTTTTATTCTATAGTTATGCAGATTCTACTCCTTTGTGCTTCATATATTCATGTCACAGAATATAATTTCCAGAACCGAATTAACTTGGTGGCAATATTTAGTGCAGAAGATATTTGTTGCTCTCCTGTTTAATGGTAACTTGACTGATACAGATTTTCCATTTCTAACATGGCAATAGTTAATCATTAAAAGCAAATCCCTTTAGTGTGATAATAGTTACTCTTTTGTTCATAAAAATGTCCTATATACAAAGAATTAAACTGAAGAAATTTGCACCAGCCTGGAATGACAATCCGACCCAAATATCTTTAAATTATATCTTTTCATTAGTGTGCCAAGATGTCTTTGGGGCCCTTTTGATGCTTAGTTAATGTGACAGTAATTTGGCTCTTCCACAGTAATTTGGCTCTTATAATACTGTTGTGCAGAAAAACCTACCAACTTAAAGAAGAAATAAGTACAACGTCAACCTATACCAAACCTCAACACTGAAGCAGAACAGAGATTCTGTCCATACTCAAAACCCCAGAAGTAGAGGGAAGAGAGAGAGACTGAGAGAAATGCTTTCTTTGGAGCTAGTGGCTAAATACTGTGGGATCAGAGTTCTGGCACTAAAAATGCTATTTTCTATTGCTTCTCTCCCCTCCCTTCTGCCACCAATGGCAAAAGAAGCCAGGGAGAAAAGAGACCTTTCCCTCAATCCTAGTATTCCCACTACTTTTTGTAACTAAGAGGGAGCAAATGGATCTTCTGTATCAGTTATCCAATCCTACGGCATAATTCCTTGGTGGAATTAGAGAATTGATAACAAGGGGAAGCACAATGCTCTGAGGAAGTGGGCAACTATATTTGGAGGTGCTGTTTCCTTATGCATAAGGTTGCCACCAGCTGGTTGCAAAAATGGAATGTCTTTTTGGCTCTGCTTTTCCCATGCCAAAAAGCCAAAGGTTCTGAAAATCAGTAGCCTGCCATAGCCTCGTATGGTCAATAGGAGCAAAGCAGGCGCTCACCCTAAAGTTTCCTCAGAGTTTACAACTGATTGATCCTTTAGCATAGCTTCTGCTGGCAGAAACTTTTTTTAAAAAGTCACTTTTGAAGCAAAGGAAGAAAGGTGGAAGCTTTCTTTGAGTAGATCTGGGGTGAAGAAGACATGTTTTCATGTCCTCAACAAAAGGCTAGTTGTAGAAGTGTCTTCACACTGCAGCAAGCTGAACATGAGTTCTAAGAATTACTTCAGGTAATCCTCCAGTTTAAAAGAGATTTGCCAGGACAAAAGAAACATATCCAGGTAAACACTTTGTACAGACTTCAGTGGACAATCAGATACTATTTTATCTATGCCTACCCTCCTTGAATCTGGACTATGCATTCTTCATCAAAGTCATGAAGGCTACATATACTTATTTTTCATTATATATTTTTATTTTTGTTAATTTTATTATATATTTGTTATATTTCTTATTATAGTTTTCTGATTCTATTTTATCTTCACATAAGACTGAGAAATGCTGACAGCCCATAAGCATTAAGATGAGATGAGATGAAAATAACCCTAAACTACCTAGTCATAATCCTAATCATTTGTTGCTAGATTACTCTGATTTTCAGTAGGAGGTACCAGTGCCCACAATTGAAACAGAGACCTTTAAATCTTCTGTTTATCTCCAGTTCATCAATCTCCTATGTGGACTTGTCCAATAAGATACGAGAAGAATATCAAAGCAGTTTTCTATTAAAGAAAATGGTAGATACCTTAAATTGGCTTGAAGTTATGCATGGATAATTCAGGTGACCGGTACAATTCGTAACACTTTATCCTGCATATCTACAGTTAATCTTCCTTCAAATAATTTAATATGTCTCTTGATGAAAATGTACTTTAGATATGTTTCATACTTTTTCTAAAACAAATCTCTTTAATCAAAAAGTGCATTAATGTGAAACTGCTTTCAAAGTACCAATAAGCACAGGACAAAATGTTGCCCTGTTTTACATGATTACATGAGTCTTCATGTTATCATTTTTGCATTGCAGGTTCTCCGAAATATGGTCCATTGTGCTGATTTAAGTAATCCTACAAAATCTCTTGAACTCTATCGGCAGTGGACAGATAGAATTATGGAGGAGTTTTTCCAGCAAGGGGACAAAGAACGAGAGAGGGGAATGGAAATCAGCCCAATGTGTGACAAGCACACAGCTTCTGTGGAGAAGTCTCAGGTATTTGACTTTTCTCTTTTTGATCTGTCAGGAATGTTCCAATTTAGGATTAATAATGTTGTGCTGTTACCAGTAAATCTTAGGGAAAGACATCCTTTTTAAAATGTCATGCTAAATTCCCCAGTAGATTCCTCTCTTTAGTGTACCAGATAGATTAATCTCACCTTTTAAAATGCCTTTTGCACTTTCGTAAAAACACACCTGCAGCATTATACATAATAAATTCCACTGAATGATAGAGGATAATGCAGACATTTTCTAACATTAGCACAAGGAGATTTTGTCAATAGAAGGCGATCTGTTTGCCATAAATCCTACATTATATTCCTGGGAAACTCTGAAAGGCTACCTGCAGAGCATTTCAATGATGGTGCTGCTTTACATAAGCTGGACCAGTACGTGTTCTTAGCAAGGGCCAAGGTTAGCCAAACATATGCCAGTTTCTGGCTTGGCACCATTGTTTCTTCTCTTGTAATATAGTCAGCAAGTAGCAGAGATTTCAAGATTGGAAAGGGTAGGTCCTCTTACTCCAACCACGTACGTTTTGCGAAGAAACAAGATACAGCACCTTTCCTCCGTTAGCTGATAGGACATGGTTTTCAATTCTCACTTTTTCACTTTCCAAGGAAGTAATCAGTGTTAACTGTGAGCACTTCAGAGCCATTTTCATGCTGTGATTAAAGTGTCAGGGTTAGGCTGCAGAGGCTTCCTTTGTTTGAGCCACTGAGAGACCTTTCATCAACCTCTAATGTTCCTTCTATCTATATACTACTAAAACTCTCAGGTCTGTAACCTTTCACTGGGCAAAACATTCATGATACAGCAAAACTTTTTGAACCAAGCCAGTGATGGACTGCTGCCATTTCGGGACTGGTTTGGGTGAACCGGTAGTTGGGATCTGGCCCACCTGCCCCAGCGCTTTGCCTGTTAGCTGCATTTTTAAGCCACGTGCATGTGTGCAAGCCATGCGTGCGAGCGAAGCATATCCATAGAAGGGTGCACGCATGCGCACTCACATTTTCGGTGCTGGGCGAACCGGTTGTTAATTTATGTGCCACCCACCTCTGAACCAAGCTATCTCAAATGGACTAACTTATAAAATGCATCCAAAATCCAGGGCTCATGTGGAATTCAAATTTGACAAATTTTATAAAATATTTTATGACATAAAACTTATCATAAAGGATTTTATGACATAATGCAAAATGTCGTTAAATCGTTCCCTGCGGCCAGCTCCTCAGGTTTGAATGCTGTATAGTTCAGCATGGGCTACTTTCAAGACAGATACATCTCTGAATATCTCTTGAATTTTAAAGATTTTTTTCCAGTACATTAGGAGCTCTGCCATTGTTAAAGGCATTGAGGAATCTGATAAGGAAATATCTCTGAAACAATGACCTGGTTTGTTTGTATGTTTGGGGTTTTTTTGGACCTGAGCTAATACTGTAAAAATTAACTCTCAACTTAGTTCTGGAGGTTTCCTTAAATGGATGTAAAGAGCTAAAGTTCTCCATGTTGTGATAACCAAACAAAGTGATTTCACTAAAAAGTCTCCACTGAGTATAGGTTACAGGAACTTTCTGTCACTTTTTGGCTTAAGGTACCTCAGCAGTTACAATAGAATTGTACTGGCTTGTTCAACATCCTGTTGTGTCTGAAGGAGTCAAATGTGATTTCCAAACCAAACATCCTAGCCAGAGATGGGTTCCTTTGAGAACTATTTTCCTGTTCCGCTGAATTGCCACCCAGCGGTTTTTGGAATTAAGCAAGGAAATCCAGTCAGACAAGAAATTTTTCCATAGCTTTTATTGTTCATTCACTTTCCTCAATCCAGTTCATCCTGCTTGTCAACTAAGAATTTATGTTATCCTGAGCTTTATTACATAATGGATAATACCAGGAACAGTCATTATTTCCCCTTAATGTCATACATTTCTCCATTGAATGATATTATATTCAAGCATGTTAACCATAAATAAATTCCACAAAACAGCAAAATAACATGAAAGTTCTAAACAGATCCCAGAAAAAGTCAGCTTTTTAACACTAACCCTAAAAATTGCACCAATTCCAAAGTTTTAGTGAAGTAAAGATTTTCATCATGTCATAGTGTACCAGCATTTTTATCTACATTGTTTAAGAGATATTTGGAGGAGTCATATTTCTCCTTTTTTTAAAAAATAGATACCATCAGTTTAGTGAGGTGGCAATTTTCGTCAAAGTGCATTAATACAGTAGCCACATCCAATAAGCATTTCTTTTATAGTTAGACTCTACATCATACCAAACAATTTAAATGTTAATAGGTCCTTTCATAATACACTGTTTAATGTGACTGGCTGTTAACAGCTTTTTCCCTGAGTCCTGATATCTTAAAAAAATAGTTACTAACCAGTTTTAATTTTGGAACAGAAACTTAAGAACTCCTCTGTGTTCTTTTTCCTCGGAGGAGGAAGGCATCCAAGATTCACTTCAGCTCAAGCAGGCAACAGATGCCATGATTTCCATTACGTCTGAATACCCTAATAATTAAAAATAGCTCCCACTGACAGTACCTTGTAGTTTCTTCATATGCAAATACTGCTATACAGATGTTTCTTATATAATTGCAATAAATTATATAGCAACAGTGTGACATGATTAAAAAAATAAAACAAACTTACTGAGCACATATTTGCTGCTACAGTAATGGCAGCTTTTTATTTATGAATTTTGTTAGAAGTGTTTTTTAGGGCAAAGCTAATTATTTGGGCTTTGTCTAACCTGATTATAGGATAGAAAGAGCCTTGATCTTGGCCTACGCTGAGATTTAGACAATGGGTGGAAAAATCAGTGTTAGTTCCACTGGATATTTGATTCTAATGTTAGACTATCATTTTATGATTGAAGGTTGCCAACCCAGAGCTGCATTTGTAGGAGGACTCTTGGAAATGCAAGGGCTCTGGGTACTGATCTGGAAAGAATTGTGGCAATAGGAGTCAGTCAGGAATGCTTTCTTGTAGCTTTGCTAATGCAACATCTGCATCCCTTCCTGAAGAAAACATATCTGAGCCACTCATGCCTCAGTCACTCAAGATTGGACCATTTCAATGTGCTCTATAATTGCTCTTGAAGAGTACCCAGAAGCCTCAGCTGGTACAGTTATCTGCACTCCTAGAACAGAGCATGTTACATCCATACTCTGCAAGTGCATAGATTGCCAGTTTGCTTCCAAGTCCAATTCAAGGTTCTGGTTTTGACCTTTAAAGCCATTCATGGCCTTGGGCCTGGCTGTCAGAGGGACCACCCCAGCCCCCCAGCCCATTAGATCTTCCAGAAAAGGTGTCCTGCAGTTATCATCAGCTATAGATCTTCATTTGGTGGGTCCCAGGAGATGTGTCTTTCCTGCCTTGGTGCCAGCTTTATGGAACATCCCCCCCCGCCCGAATTAGATTAGCTTCATCACTTTTGATATTCCAGAAGACCCTCAAGACTTAGTTATGTTGTCAGGCCTGAGACTCCCAAGGAAACCAGGACCATGGTTATGCTGGCTGTTCTTATCCTTTCTTTACCTAGGGTTTGTATTTCTATTCTTATAATATTTACTTTTATTGGTAAGATGAGTAGCTATATAAATTTGAGTAATAAATAAAATCGGGCCATAATGATCCACGCCCAATAAATTTCCCCCAAATGCACAGAAAGCAATACTCTTCTTTAACATCAGCATTCTGGTTTTGGCAATTCCCCTCTAAACAGGTTAGATCACTTCTTTAGATATATCATAACAGCAGAGATTATATGATCCCATCGAGTTTTTAATGGTTTTTAGTACTCACTCTGTTTTATCCTTTAAAAAAATTGAGCGGTTTGTTAGATAAATCGCAGCACAAATAAATACTAATGTACCGTAATTTCTAGTTGCTTTAAATGTAACACTGAGAGAAAATTCATGAATATTGAGTGTAAACAACATTTCATTACAAATCGATTGTACTTGCATTGCAGGTGGGATTCATTGATTATATTGTTCATCCACTTTGGGAGACCTGGGCAGACCTAGTACAGCCCGATGCTCAAGATATTTTGGACACCCTGGAAGACAACCGTAATTGGTATCAAAGTATGATCCCTCAGAGCCCTTCCCCTCCCCTCGAAGAACGCAGCCAAGACTGTCAGGGCCTGATGGAGAAGTTCCAGTTTGACCTTACTCTTGAAGAGGAAGACTCTGATGGGCCTGAGAAAGAGAGTGACAGTATCCATTATTACAGTAGTACCAAGACACTTTGTGTCATTGACCCAGGAAAAAGGGATTCCCAGCAGGACACTAATATAGAGATTGTGACAAAAGATGCATCGCTGATTGATACTTAACACACTGTATTCATCATGGTGATTTTATTCACGCACATGCAGATTGTCTCATGTGCTATAGCCTGAAAGTCTGGCTCTTAGGCCAGCACCTGTTATTGGCTAGAAGACTTTCCAATTACTCGAGATTGGAGTCAGGGTTAAAGAGTGTGTAATGACTGCTCAGGAATTAACAGGTAATATCTACTGCAGCTTAAGTTTTATCAGCCAAAAACAAAATAAACCTGGTGATAGGGAGGCAGTATGAGCTGTTACTGAACAAGCCCGCTAGGGAATGAAACACAATCATAATATTTTCTATTCTTAATAGATTCTGACATCCGGTTCGGTCCAACAGCTCAAAATACGGTTTCGTAATTTTGCATTTAAAATTTGTGCACCTGTCTCAGACCCGTGTGCCTTTTTTATAAATACTTCCACATCTTTTCGAGACGCCTACTAAATACACAACAAAACTTGTTTGATACCAATATATATTTTATATTATTATTAATCCTGTTTAATGAAGAAAGTCTTCCTCTCTACGGGCAATACTTGTGTTTTACCGCAGTTTAATTGTTTTGACTCACTAAATAAAGCAGGGTGCCCTCCTCCTTGCATTACTGCATCACTGGTCACTTTATTAGTCCCATAAAATCTAGGTTTCTCTTGAGTTACTTGCCACACATAAACAAATGGTTTTCCACTCAACTGTTATTGACTTTTGTTGTACACAGGATGAAATAGTGTTGCATTCTCATTAGACAATGCAGTACGTATAAAAACCAACATGTTGTAATATGATGGACAATCTCCCCTTTAAAAAAACAAAACTCAGTGGAATTTTTGTGTTTGGTCCTACTGTGCTTCCC
>JANHZT010005860.1:14442-27433 GCA_032468215.1 Stegonotus admiraltiensis | reverse complement strand
AAGGATGGAAGGCTGAGTTGACCTTGAGCCTGGTGGGACTCGAACTTGCAGTAATTGCAAGCAGTTGATGTTAATAAGAGACTACTTAGTCTGTTGAGCCACCAGATTAGGTGATTGTTTTTTCAGTGCAACAGAAGTGGAGAGGTTGCTTAACAATTGAATATGCATCTGGATATCTCAGGGAGGAGATGATTCCTTCACAGGTGATCCTGAGTTGAGCATTTGAGATTAAAGCTATTAAAGGATAAGAAGCCAATTTCTACTCTTCCATTCAAACTAGCAGCTTCACCAAGTATTATTTTTACAGGCATTTGTATCTGTATTTGTGTTCATTATCTCTGTTACTCCTGGCATATGTGTGATAGGCAATAAGGGAGAAGAACAATAATTCTCCATTCAAAAATCTGGACATAAGGGAGAGATATACACTACAGAACTTCTACTCTTATACTGGTTAAAATAGAAATCATTATAGCTGGGGCTTTGAAAAACTGTATTTTGCATCAATTGCTTTAACTGTAGTCTTATTGTAATGGAAAACAAGTGGATTTCCAATAGAGATATGGCAACTTAAACACATCTCTGACAGAGGAAATATGATGACTGCAGCAAAAACTGCAGTAAATAGATTAACTCTTCAGAACCTCTCTGGATAAGAAGAGGATGGGATATCACCCACATGTGCTCTGGAGAGTTGCTTCTTATGAGGATGCTGTAAGACAGCGGTCACCTGTGGATCTGAGAACCAGATGAAGGGACCAGTTATGCTCTCAATTGCAGCAGAACCCTTCAAAGGACGTTGAGTCCACTAACCTCACTTGCTAATCAAAAGTTGCTTATTCAATACTCTATTATAGATCTTTAGAACAACAGTTTTGAAAAGCTATCTGGAGAGTTTACTTTCCTTCTTTAATAAAAGAAAAATTAACTGTAAGTTTAAGAATTTAAATAATTTTTTACAAATGTCAGTGTATTGCCACCAACAATCTGGGTCCTAATTTTACTGATCCTGGAAGGATGGAAGGCCGAGTCAATCTCAAGCTGGTCAGAATCAAACTCCTGGCTATGGGCAGAGTTAGCTTTCAATACTGCATTCTAATCACCGCGCCACCATGGCTCATGCTCATAAATGCCCTCAATTTTTTTTATTAGTGTGGGTATTTACAAAATAACACAAGATCCTATAACATTAGAAATACTTGAAGAGATTTTGAAGAATGGGGCCAAACATTAGTAGTTACAAAATCAGAATTGTCAGCAATGATGTCTGCTTCTATGGATATACTATGTCCAGAAGATATTAAATCTGATGCAGAAATACTAGAACTAGAGAATATTGGATAATAAAAAGGCATGGATTAGAGAAGGCAGAGCTTCATGGGAAAGATGGCAGATTGACTACAGCATTGCCAACAAGCTGAGCTGCCATCTGTAGATCAAAGAGTGACACAAGATTGCACAAACTGTTTCTCCTGATGGATGTTCCTTTTTCTCATAAGTGAATGCAAGACAGTGATCTCCTGTATGTGAAGGAGAGGGGCAGATTGAGAGATGGGAGAATTTACCGTTTTGCTTCAGCTGCAAATGGAACCCTGCAAAAGACACTAAGTGTGAGAAAAATGAATTATTCCTGTCAAGAGCATAACCAGAGTAATGCCATATTTAACCTTCATTTAACTGGATTTATATAACCCAATGACTAGGACATGTGTAAGCATTATATTCTGGAAAGGAAAAGGGAACTGTGATGCTTGTTTTGAGGAAATAAATGTTTTGGGACATTTTGAGTTGGGTCAGGCTGACCTAAGCTCTATTGAAAAGGAGGAAGAACTTAATGATCCATTAAGAAGAACCATACCCATAAGTGTGAAACCATATGTAAATGGTATTTTTGAAGGGTATTTTTGGAGGGGAATACCAAGGCAGAACATGTGAAAGAAGCCAAACTGTTATATAAGAGCTGAAGACAATACCCTGTGGGGGCATTTTCATTGTATTGCTGTATCTCAAAAACTGTATTTGAACCATGTAATCGAAGTGGTCAGTCGTTCTCTCTCTCGTCCATGGGAGAACCCTTTTGCAAAAGCTTATTATATCTATCTATCTATCTATCTATCTATCTATCTATCTATCTATTGTTAATAAATTTTCTTGTTCGTGGTCTCTGTTTCACTTATTATGAGGTTTGCTGTTGGTTTGCATCTCACACTAAGTTATGCTTTATGGGAAGTTACCCTTGCTAATTATTTTCCAAAATTACCTATTAATGGTTTTTTAAAAACTTGGACACCTTCATAGAATAGAATTCTTTATTGGCCAAGCGTGATTGCACACACAAGGAATTTGTCGGTGCATATGCTCTCAGTGTACATAAAATAAAAGATAAATTCATCAAGAATCTTAAGGTACAACACTTAATGATAGTCATAAGGTACAAATAAGCAATCAAATCATATTATTCAATATAGATTGTAAGGATACAAGCAACAAGGTTACAGTCATACAGTCATAAGTGGGAGGACATGGGTGATAGGAACGATGAGAAGATTAATAGTAGTACAGAGTAACAAAGCTGGAAACATCAGGTGAGTGAACCTTCAATCTTCAATATAAGAATATAAAGATCTACTTTCAGAATAAATATTATCTTAAAACAGACAGCAATATGTAAACAAAGTTTAGGCAACAGAAAGTTTTAAGGTCTCAGAAAACGTTGGAGTTTTGGACCTTAAATATGAACATTTTGAAACTATATTAAAAAAAAATTCTTGTGGAAAAGGAAAATTCTTTTTGAAATTGGAATTATAAAACAAGCAGTCTATAATGATGTTTTAGAGATATCTTTGAAGAATTGCGTAGAGTTTTGTGTCAAGAAATGACAGTTATGGTGTGTCTGCTCGAGAACAACTTGTTCCAAAATGAAGATGTTACCAAACGAGATAGGCAGCAAAATTTATTTCAGGAAGATATGAACAAGACTTTAAATAAAAATGTGTTACCAGATACACTGGATGAGGTTCTGAAAATCAAGAAGGAAAAAAAAATCCCAAGGAATAACTGGAATCATTTCCCTTTGGTGGATTTATAAGAGGGGCTATTTAAAGTGCTAAAGAATTTTTTTTAAAATTGTTTACAGTAGGATATTAGCATCATTTCCGGTATTTTAAATGGGATTTTGTTATAGTTAAGAGACAAGATATGGAATGATGAGTTTTATACATATTAATTAATGTTAAAAGCTCTGTTTGGACGTTTTCCTGATTACTGGATTGAAGAAGATGTTACTTCTTACTGACCAGTACGCTCCCACAGAGAGGGACTCCTCAGGGTGCCATCAGTCAAACAATGTTGACTGGCGACCCCCAGGGGGATAGCCTTCTCTGTGGGGGCACCTGCCCTCTGGAATGAACTGCCCCCCGGAGATACGGACAATCCCTGACCTACGCACCTTTCGCCGTGCCCTCAAGACCCTATTGTTTCAGCAAGCTGGGCTGGCCTGATTATTAAATTTTAAGGGGTTGTTTCTTGTCTTTTTTAATTTGTTCGGCCGGATTATTTAATATATTTTAAATTGTTTTTAACTTTTATATATTTGTGGGTGCACTGCCCTGAGTTCTTCGGGAGAAGGGCGGTATAAATTTAATAAATAAATAAATAAACTTATTTGATTTGCCTATTGTTAAGAGATGGTTTATGTGATGGAGAGTTTATATTGGTTAGCTAAGGGGAGGTAAAGAGAACACAGACTTATTTATGTAGTTTGCCACGAAGGGAATAAATAGGAAGTCTTTTTCTTGTGGGGAGGAGGGAGGATAGATATTTTCTTTATATATTTCATTTTTTTGTATTTGTTTTTGTTCTCTTTTTTAGTCTATATTATCTTTTATAGCCTTATCCAACATGTTTAATAAAATAATTTGGAAAGAAGATAGGGAAGGCAGTTAAAGGGGAATTACAAATAATAAATGAAGAGAATAACTCTGATAAGGGACCTTTTACTGGATACACAAAATAAGTTTGTTTAAGTTTTGAAAATCCAGGTTGAAATACAAAAAAAGTGTCAATTACACATTGGAGAAGGCAATTAAAGTGGAATTACAAATGGCAAGCTAAGAGAATGACCCTGATAAGGATTTTTTTATTGAATAATAAAAAAAGGTTGGTTAAAGCTTTGAAAATCAATGTAGAAGTACAAATGATAAATTAAGACAATAATCTGGATAAATTTTTTTCAGGAGGTTTGCCAAAACTTTAAAGAAGGTTCTATGACAGGAAAAAGAAAAATTGAAAAGAGGCCAAATCCTACAACAACATCTGCATTTATTAAAAATCAAGATGGACATAAAGTTGAATGTTAAAATAAAACATGATTTATAAAACTCTGGTAGTCCTTTATAGACTTTTTGCTGACAGCAGGACTGAAAAGTTGATGATTTATGATTTTGCATATAGAAAGGATGGGTTATAGGAAGAAGAGATATTTGTTTGCAGTCTTATGGGTGTGTGTGAAGAGTTGTCAAATGTGTTTTTACTTGTTATGATGAAGATTGGAAGTCAACTTTTACATATTTCTTTTCTTTTCCTTTGCCTTACTTTTTTCTTTTTTTCTTTCTTTGTACTTTTTATTCTTTCTCCCTATTTCTTTTTTTCTGAGTTTAATTTGAATTCCCTTTTCAACAGTAAATGAAACAAAAAAGAATGTACTCTAATGGTATCGCAGCGAGGAAAATATCTTAGGTTTCTCTATTTCTGTACTGTTCTTTAAAGATTTATACTCTTTCATAGAAGAATGCAGTCCATCTAGCAATTACTCCAGGTTACTCCAGCAATTACTCCAGAATAAGAAGCTCTGTCCTTATTCTGTGCCTCTATTTGAAACCTTCAAGAGTGGAAAGCAGGGCCTATTGATGAAAGGGAAAAAGATTTCCATTTGGACCGCCCAGCACATTGGGGGCACTGAAAACAGCTGCTCAGAGGCTGAACTAGTACAAAAATAAGCAGGCTCGTGACTTACAATATCAAGAGTGGATAATGTTTAACTCTGAGAGAGGATGAAGAGCTTTCATGCCGCCTAGTTTCAAATTTTCATACAGTACAGTTCTAGGGAAATTCAGTGGCCTTACATATACCTAACAAGCACATGGGACACTTTTGGTATGCAAAGTGGTTTTCACTGGACTCAGACAGCAAAGAGAAGGAGAGGTAGTGAGCACCTTTGAGATCTTCCACTTGAAGAACAGGCAGTCCTCGACTTATGACCACCAGTGGGCCCAAAATTTCTGTTAGTAAGTGAGACAGTTGTTAAATGAATTTGCCCCATTTTGCGACCTTTCTTCCTACAGCTATTAAGTGAATCACTGCAGTTGTTATATTAGTAACATGGTTGTTAAGTGAATCTGGCTTCCCCATTGTCTTTGTTTGTCAGAAGGTCACAAAAGGGGATCACACGATCCCGGGACACTGCAACCATCATAAATCTGACTTAGTTGCCCAGCATTTTGATCATGTGACCATGGGGATGCTGCAACGGTCATAAGGGAAAAAAATTGTCATAAGTCACTTTTTTTTGTTACTGCCATTGAAACTTCAAACTGTCACTAAATGAGTTGTTGTAAGTAGAAGACTACCTGTATTGAATCCTTTCCACTGATAGATTGTGTTCATAGAGCATACTAAAACTGTTTACTGAATTAATTCATCTTCTGAGCTCACAAAAAGTGATAGATGGGTTGGAGTCAAAAAGCTCAGCCAGAATTAACCTTAACCAAATTTAGCATGCTCTAAAAATGGAGCCTCTCTAGATTTTTAATCATCCTGGCTAAATGTATTAGGTTATTCCACATTACCCCTGCTTTACAATATTGGAATCACCTCAGTTGGGAGGGATTTCCTTGCAAATAGTTATTGGAGTCATTTAGGAAGGCAGAGGCCTCCTTACATTATAGGCAGGTGAGGCTTGGGCCTGCCATATGACTTCCAGAAGAGCTAAACTCTTCCTTGGGCCTCTCCACTTTCTTTAAACTTGGTAGATTGTATACCTGTACAGAGAGGAGGAAACACAGGGAGTTTTCAACTAACTTTACCAAGATACATTGACACTTATCTACAATCTTTGGGATAGAAAGAAATAATTTTGAGACAACAGATAAGCACAAAGCATGCGCTATACTGTACTTACTAATACCTACGTATTAAGTATGTCTTACTATTGGAAGAGTTTTACTGTGTGTCCCTTGTGTCAATTCACTTGCATTTTACATAGTCCTTATGCATATACACCCCAATACCATAATGGGATTGACTAACCAGCCAATCATAGATCAACCTTTCCCAAGCTTGCATTCAGTGGTGGGATTCAAAAATTTTTACTACGGGTTTTATGGCCGTGGCTTGGTGGGCGTAGCAGGGGAAGGATACTATAAAATCTTCATTCCCACCCCACTCTAGGGGAAGGATACTGTAAAATCTCCATTTCCTTCCAATCAGCTGGGACTCGGGAGGCAGAGAATAGATGGGGCAGGGCCAGTCAGAGGTGGTATTTGCTGGTTCTCCGAACCACTCAAAATTTCCACTACCGGTTCTCCAGAACTGATCAGAACCTGCTGAATACCACCTCTGCTTGCATTCCCTATAAAAGTTGAACCACAATTCCCACCAGGGGATTAAAGATCCAGTGCATCTGGAGAGGGCTAGGTTGGAAAGGCTTCCCTGACATCCATTTCCTGCTGGATTTAAGGCATTCGGCCCCCCAATTCTATTACCTCATAATCCACAGACTTTTTCAGGATGAGTTGTGAATCCTTTATTTCAAACCATTCAGAGGGAGAACTTGCATCTGTAGAAGGTTTAATTGTGACTATAATGCCAGGATTAGCATGAATGTTAGTCACCACCAACCCTGGATCATTATTCTCCATTATGTCCACAAAAGTGTTGCCTGCCGAACATTCTGATAAAACAGAAGAAAATAGATTATATCGGCAGAAGCATTAATTTAATAAACAGAGTCATAAGAATTCACGCTTTGAGTATAGCTTCTATTTTATTAGGGCTATTAGATGCAGATGGCAGCAAAAATAATGTTATATCTAATGGATTTTAGAGCCTTGCTCTGGAAGCCCTAATTTTGTTCCATTCCAGTATATATTATTTGTGATGAGTTTATGCAATGGGAAAGTTGGTAAAATACTTGTCTAATAATCATTTGATCCAACAGGATATCCAAGTACATGCATGTCAAAGCCTATGTAGTATCAGAGGACAATTAGCTTGTCAACTTCCTTCTGAAATCATCTACTAGCTTGCAACGTGGACAATCTAAATCTAAGAAAACAACCAGTATGGACCTTTTTCGTGTAATGTTTTCAATTAATTGTTTGCATAACTCATTAAATAAACATGAAATATAGTCACCTTTGAAATTGAGGTGTTGTTTTAAAATGTTCGTCTAGACTCTTGAAAACTTTTATTAAAGTTTAATCTATTAATCTAACCAGTTAACGTATCTGCTGCTTGAGGGCTCCTGGATTGGAGCTGAAAGGTGAAAGGGAGCAGAATGCCCCCTCCCACATGTTGGGGTAGACCAGGTGTCTCGGTAAACACTATATATATATACTCTCACACACACATATATACACACACATATACCTCCCTTGATAAAGCACTGTCTTTATGCTATTTTTCAAGACAGTAAACTCTCGTGAACATGATCAGCATTTCTTTTAAGTAAGTCCAGATGTATGCACGTGTGAATGTGCTTGTTATATATCACATTCAGATTTGCACATTAAGAGTCTCAATTATTTCGTGTGTGTGCTGGAATAACTTAATGTAAGCAACTCCCAATCACCACATTTAAACATCTGATCCTATAGAGAAAGCTTTGCCCATCCCTAGCAACTTACCTGCATTCTGAGTCTCAACCTGTGTTACTGATGATAGCAAGAGGAAGAGCACACAAGAACAAAACGGCCTGAGAAAAGCCATCAAGCAGACAAGAGACAAATCCAAGAATTACGGGAAAACAGTCAGGTGTTGTCACAATGCATTTTCCTTTCACTGTTCAAGGAGGAAATAATGTTGGAAATTACTGTGAACTGACACAGTAGTTTAACCTTTGCATCCCAGTTTATTGATTCACTTATTTATGACTTATTGACTGCCATCATTTGCTGAAAGCATTTGTCAGTCTGACTTGCCTTGCAGGGCGGATTATTACTGCCATCACTGGCCATCTGCTCAGTGGGCAGTTCTTCCAAGTTCAATGATTACACAATCACAATCAGAATAGAGCTGGAAGGGACCTTGGAGGTCTTCTAGTCTAACCCACTGCTCAAGCAGGAGACCGTATACAATTTGAGGCAGGTAACTGTCCAGTCTCTTCTTAAAAACCTCCAGTGATGAAGCACCTACAACTTCTGAAGGCAAGCTGTTCCACTGGTTAATTGTCCTCACTGTCAGGAAGTTTCTCCTTAATTCCAGGTTGCTTCTCTCCTTGATTGGTTTCCATCCATAGTTTCTTGTCTTGCCTTCTGGTGCTTTGGAAAATAAGTTGAAGCCCTCTCCTTTGTGGCAGGCTCTCCAATACTGGAACACTACTGTCATGTCACCCCACTCCTTATTTTCTCTAGACTGGTCATTTCTGCAACCATTCTTCATATGTTTTTGTCTCTGGGCTCTTAATCATGTTAGTTGCTCTTCTTTGCACTTTTTCCAAAGTCTCAATCCTGAACTTAAAAGTTTAGGGTTTCTACCTTCAGCCTCTTCTGCATACTGGGGCTAACGGATCAGGACTGGGGCTGGGGCTAACTGGGACTAACAGATCTGGATTGCAAGCATCCTGCCAATACAAGATGGCAGCCCAAATACAGACATCTTAACTCTTTGCTGGCCTCTTGCAATTGCATGGATGTTTGCAACCATAAGCAAAACAAAAGGAGGAGAGGAAGGTTATACTCAAAGTCAGTCCAGGAACTTATGAAGTAATAGCAAAGGTTGACTTTAGTCTTAGCATGTGCAGAATACTTCAGCCTAGAACTACTAGTTCTGAGCTACACAAATCTATACAACCAGTAGATGGGCAGCAAAGAGATAACAATAAACACTCTTTACTACCATATCATGTGACTGTCTTGAATTTTGCAGCCTAGACTTGATAGCTCAATTTAAAAATAAGAAGGTGTAAGATATGGAATATCTCTGGAAGATATGATCTCAAAAAACACTACTGTTTTTCTGTCTTATCTAAAATTTCTGCTATTGAATTCAAAAAAGGTACCTCACTAAGTAACAGCTTGTTGAAACATTGAGGCTTTTGAGATGGCATGACAATATCCCTTTGTGATTTGAGTTACTGAAGATAGAGAAATTGGGGTAGTTGTCATACATAGTATATGCACATTTGATTTCAGGAGAGCCAAGGTCAAGAAATTTCAAGAAGTAGTATGAGATCTCATGGACCAAAATTCTCAGGTCAAAGAAAGCCAAGAGAGTTGAAAACTTCTCAGAAATAAGATACTGGCAATACTATATCCTCAACACTATCATACACCATTCCAGTGAGAGAAAAAATGGAAACTAGTATGGATTCATAGGGAGTACTTGACCAAACTAAGAGTTAAAGGGAACATATTTATAGAACATAGAAGAAATATAGAGTGTAAAAATAATCTTAAGTGTATAAAACTTTTAAGACATGGAGCTAATCATTGCATCCTGCTTAGTCCAACATGATAAGGGAGATGTCTTTAGGACTTGCTTCTGGCTTCCTTTTGTTTGCCAGCTGCTGTAGAAGTCTTTAGTCCTATCACATTGTTAAAATGTTTCCTTCTTCTTTTGATATATGGTAGATGTAGAACAGGTCTGCTCATTTCAACTAAGAAACCAGCTATCTTGTTTCTGCAGCTTGTTTTTGATTTGTTTTGTTTTGCCATGGTAATATTGCTTTCCTGGAAGAGCAGAGTTTCCTGAAGGAATGCCGGTCTTCCAGGAAACCAATATACCTATTAAAACTTCCACCTCCCACCAGTGTTCGGATTCAAATAATTTAACAACCGGTTCTCTGCCCTAATGACCGGCTGGCTGGGCGTGGCCATGGTGGGCATGGCCAGAGGGTGTGACAGGCAGCACTCGGCCTCCTGCACCTGCCTGGGAGCAAAAATGGACCTGGGGGGGGGACACGCCACCCCCCTGTGCCCTGTTTTGGGCCTAGAAGACCTCCCTGAAGCCTCCTGGGAGCGAAAACGGGCCATGTGGGGGGTGTCGCACCCCCCATACCCCGTTTTGGGCCTAGGAGGCTCCCTGCACTTACCTGGGAGCCAAAATGGGGCACCTGGGGACTCCTGGAAGGGGAGGGGAGGAGCCAGCCAGCAATTTAACAAATGGTTCGCCAGAACTGGCTGATTCCCACCACTGCCTCCCACCAAAAAAAAAATAATCCACAAAATCATCAGAATTAGAGGTCAGATAAAAAGGAATGTGCATAATGAACAACAAGCAAGTTTGCTTCCATGATCATTTTCATGCATCTCCAACATATCACCAGTCAGTTGGAAAGAGTTGTTTTTTCTTTGACACGGGTATAGAATCCTCCTGTTTCTTCTGATACAGATTGATCAGCCTCTTTTTCTTTGATCCGACTAATCCTATGAAAAAAGTAAAAGCCTTAGGTGCTGCCATATAGAAGTCATTTCGATTCATGCAGCCCAGTTTATATATGTGTGTGAAGGATTTACAGGGAAGTATAGAATTGCAGTCTAAAATGTGAGGTGGGGGAAGGAGGAGGAGATTTAATTCCAGACCCCAGAAAACAGCTCAGTACAGCATATTCTTCTGAAGTATTTATGTTCAGTAAATGAAGGGGGAAACATCACTCTTCTTAGAAGGAAGGCAGGGAAGAGATTGGTGGCATTACTAGCAAAAGAAGCTAGACTACAGCTGCGTCTTCCACTGTGATGCCCATCCTACAGGGTAGAATCAAAGAAAGAAGAATCACACAGACTTCAATAAGGAGGTTTAATGCAAGAATTAGGAGCGAGGGACAGAATCTCAGAAACACTTTTATTAGTGAATTCATTTAGGCAAAAACTCTTTGAATGTTTTGAAGTTCTTCCTGAATTTTTTTGCATCCCAGGCTGAGCTTTATGAGATAAGCTACTAAAGGCCTCTTCTCCCAGCTGTTGGTTGTTGATATCTAATGTCTTTCTTAGGCTCTTCACAATCTCTCACACCTACCTGGTGAAGAAAAAGTTCTGCAACTCCCCCCCCTTCCCATTTTCCTCATACTGACTAGCACCGTGATGGCAAATCTATGGCACGCATGCCACAGGTGGCATGCAGAGCCATATCGGTCAGTACGCGAGCTCAGCTCTGGCACACATGCATGCGCTGGCTAGCTGATTATTGGGCTTTCCGGTCCCACCAGAAGTCAGCAAACAGGCCATTTCTGGCTTCCGGAAGGCCTCCGGGAGGGTGGGGAAGGCCATTTTTGCTCTCCCCAGGCTCCTAGAAAGCCTCTGGAGCCTGGGGAGGGCAAAAAACAGGCCTACCGGGCCAACTGTGCCATCACATGCCAAAAGTGTGGTGAGTGCGGAGGGGTCACACGTGCATGTGCAGGGGGGGCAGGGCGCATAGAATTACGAGATGGTTCCGTCCCAGGCACCTGATGGATCCTGATAGGTTCCTGATGGAGCTTGGGCCACTTCCTGAGGATCTGGCTCACGGCTCGACCGAAGAACTAGTGGCTGCCTGGGAACAGGCGGCTGCTGGGGCTTTGGACCGCGTCGTGCCTTTGCGGCCTGTGACCCGGCGCCGATCTTGATTGGCTCCTTGGTTCTCTGAGGAGCTGAGAGAGATGAAGCGCCAGAAAAGACGCCTAGAGAGTGGTTGGAGGGCTAGTCGCTCCGAATCCAACTGAACACTAGTAAGGTCACATGTCCAGACCTACTTAGTGGCGATAAAAGCAGCAAAACGTGAGTATTTTTCCGCTCTCATTGCGTCGGCAAATAACCGCCCAGCGGCCCTGTTTAGGGTGACCCGCTTCCTCCTTCATCTGGAAGCGCGGGATGACCCCTTGCAGAGATGTGCTGAGGATTTTGTGCAATATCTGTACGATAAAATCGCTCAGATTCGGGATGGTCTTGACTCTGACTGGGTAGATTCGGATGGGATGATGGAGGTGGGTCTTGAGAATGTTATCTGGGAGGAGTTCGATACTGTGGCTCCCGAGGACATGGACAGGATACTGGGGACGTTGAACGCGACCACATGTTTATTGGACCCGTGTCCCTCCTGGTTGGTGCTGGACACCCGGGAGGTTACACGAGGCTGGCTCCAGGGAATTGTCAACACTTCTTTGACTGAGGGTGTCTTTCCTGCCACCTTGAAAGAGGCGGTGGTGAGACCCCTACTCAAGAAGCCCTCTTTGAACCCGGCTGTTTTAGCTAACTACCGTCCTGTCTCCAACCTTCATTTTGTGGTGAAGGTTGTTGAGAGTGTGGTTGCGTGACAGCTCCTGTGGTACCTGGATGAAGCTGTCTATCTAGACCCGTTCCAGTCCGGCTTCCGGCCTGGGTACAGCACGGAGATGGAATTGGTCGCATTGGTGGATAATCTCTGGAGGGCTCGGGACAGGGGTTGCTCCTCTGTTCTGGTCCTATTAGATCTCTCAGCGGCTTTTGATACCATCGCCCACGGTATCATGCTGTGCCGGCTGGAGGGGTTGGAAGTGGGGTGCACCGTTTTATGGTGGTTCTCCTCCTATCTCTCCAATCGGTCACAGACGGTGTTGGCAGGGGGGCAGAGGTCGACCTTGAGGTGCCTTGCTTGCAGGGTGCCACAGGGGTCGGTCCTCTCGCCTCTCCTGTTCAACATTTATGTGACGCCGCTGGGTGAGCTCATCCATGGTTTTGGAGTGTGATGCCATCTGTACGCTGATGATACTCAGCTGTACATCTCCACTCCAAACCACCCCAACGATGCCCTTGAAGTGATG
>JANHZT010005859.1:37653-50593 GCA_032468215.1 Stegonotus admiraltiensis | reverse complement strand
TTGAGACTTTCAAGAAAAGATTGGACTGCCATTTGTCAGGAATGGTGTAGGGTCTCCTGCTTGAGCGGGGTGGGGGTGGGGTGGACTAGATGACCTATAAGGTCCCTTCCAACTCTGTTAATCTGTTAAACTGTGTTAGATTATGGGTATTCTTAACCCAAAGGCACAAACTCATATTTCAGTTTAATTGTAGCAATGAGGTTGATTGGGGGTTGCTGCTTAGACTGAGAGGGAATTCCTATCACACGGGGCTCTATTTACTTTTCAGTTTTAAAATGTAATATTACCTATGTTTTATTTTTATTTTAATGTTTCCAATATCACCCAATTGTATTTTAATCTGGTTTTGGCTGCACTCAGGAGTATTGTGGATCTTCATGCTGACCATATGATGTGGAACTTCTTTCTGTTTAAAAAGATACAAAAAAAGGGGGTGGGGGAGAGCAAAATTAGAATTAATCCAATTGTTAATTTTGAAGTTCTCATGGATGTTATTTTAAGCAAGGCAGGACAAAGAAAGTTTTAGCAGTGATTCTTGTCTGCCTAGAATATGAAGTTGGTCTCCTTTTTCTTACAGTAATTTTCTATAGGAAGATTAAATAAGTTCAGAGTTATTTCATCATATTACTCATTGATGGGTCAGAATTTGTAGTCCTCGTTTATGACAGGTTTTATTAGTATTTAGAATTTCTCAAAGCATGAATAAAGAGAATTTAGACAGACAACTGTCATTTAGGAATGGGAACGAAAAGGCCAGATTATTGTTGCAGATGTATCATTGAATTTGAGCTCAAAGGAAAGAGACATTTAGGAATCTGTCTTAATAATCAAAGACTCTTAGTTGTTTTAATGGGGACTGTCTTAGATTACAATAAAAATACAATGTTAGTTACATCATGAGAGGTTTCTGGGAAACTACACAAATTTGCGCCTATCATAGGATGGTCTTAACAGGTTTTAATAAGCCTTGAAAGCTAGCTTTCAAGTTCACAGAGAAGCTGCAGTATACAGAGAAAGACTCCCATCACCAATATGTGGACAACACTATGGCCTACAACCAGGTCAGGAGACTTTAAAATCCAGCAATAGCTTACTTAGGTTGACGGAAGATTTGAAGAATTTGAAAGCAGAGTGGAACTATGGGAAACTATAAAGAACCAACATGAATGGAACCAATGGAGGAGCTGGCACCTGGGTCTAACAAAAGCTTGGAAGTAAGGAAATCATTGAATAGACTGCACATGGGTATAAAATGATTCAGAGACACTGAACAAATGGGGCTATCTGGTTGCTTCTGCTTTTTGCGATTGTGGTAACATACAGATGACAACACATATGTATACCTTCTTTGTGCCCCAGTCATGGCACTGCAACAGAGCACAATGTTGGCTAGTTTCTGGGCAAGATCTGTTTAACTTATACATATCTTAGTCTTGTATTTTATATTTTAAGTGTTACATTATATAGTATGCTTATTTTAATTGTGATGCTTCTGACATGAATAAAGAAACAAGGTAGCTATAATGCTTTAAATGATTTGTTTATCTGAAAATTTATTTATCCGTAGTAGGTATTTTTCTGATATATTTATTTATTGAATCTATGCAAATTCTTTTAATTGGTAGTAATGTAGCTCTGCAAAGTGACTTACAGTTTTAAATAAGTAAATAAATAAATTACTGGCATGCATTATTCTCACAACGAACTAGTGATGTAGTTTTGAGATTGTAACTACCAGTAGAAATTCAGTGGGTCTCAAGAAATTATGAAGCATAATCTTATTTTGAAACCAAATATAAACTATTACAAAGAAATATTCTTTATTCTTTCCTTATTCCATTCCTCATTTGAGTTCCATTCCATCAAACTCTCTTAATTGTCCTGCTGAAAGAGCTGAATACAAGTAAATGGCTGCCATTCTCTTCAGTGGGGAAAATGTTGCTCCTCTAGGCACTGCTTCTTCTGAAATAAAATAATCCATTCAGCTCCTAAACAGAGAGTATCTATTTGGAACATACTGCATTTTATTGCAGAACATCAAGATGCAGACTGTACAATTTTGCAATTTGTACATTCCTTAGATCTTCTCAAAAGGACAGCTATTTTGCAAGTATATTATAAATGCTAAATGTTTAACAATGGAGGCTATGTTAAATTTTTAAAAAATGATTGATTATAATCAAATAAAATAAATTCATTTGTGGTGAATGCAGTTGTGCTGTCATTTCTATAGGAAATGTGCTGCCTTAAAGCTTTTCATTCTGCCTGCAATCTTTTATGTGACAATTTTGCTACAGATGCCCTCAGGGATAATACTGGTTTATTGTCATGCAATGGGTTAAAGAAGAATGAAAGTGGAACATAGGCGTTCTGCTGAGAAAACGTAAAGGCGCTGCCTGCAGCTGTATGGCTCTACGTAGGCACCTGTGGGTTTCAGTGTGTTTAATGCATAGACTGCAGTATGAGGCTATCACTGACATTTGCTGACTCCAATATACTCCTCTGTCTGCTGCCCTGCCAGCTTCTGCACCATCCATGAGACAGGCAAAATGGTGCAGCATGTTTGAAGCTTCCTTAGGAAACAATAACCATCAGTATGCAGCAGAGGTAAGTGAATGGCTTTATTTAGCTGCAACAGAAAGAGGGAGTGTAAGACTTTTTTGTTTATAATGTTAACCAAAAATAATCCTAGCAATACTGTCTTTTTCTAATCTTGAATTTTGGGAAAATATTGTGACAAGGTATATTAACAATATCTTGATTATGTACAATAGATCGGCATGTTACTTGTAAAACATGTAAGAGTATGTTTTGGATAATTTATCTAGCATGTTTTAAAAGAAAGACTATAAGCATGTAGTATCAATTTGATAAATCGTTATGCTTCCAATCACAATTTTTTTGAGATGTATGTAAGATAAGAAGAGGTGAAAAAAATAGAATTTAATTTCATCATAATGTGAATAGTGAAGGGTTTGCTGTTGAATTAGCCAAGGGAGGACACAGCAATCCTGGAGAATGAATGCTGGAGCTATTTTTAACAGTTGCAATATCAGGTTTGCATTCCAAATGCTCGACATTTGTTTGACACTTGTTTAGTGTTTATTAATTATGTTTGATGAAAGAAATATAACCAGATCCAGCTTTATGTTTTTGCTCAAGACACATATTTTCAAAAGCTGTAAAACATACAATAATTTACAGCAGCCTATAAAGTTACAATTAAGAAAGTCAATAGAAAAAGAATTTTAACATTAGATTTAAATGTTGATTTTTCTGAGCTTCTGATTTCAGCATACCTCACAAGCATTAATAGATGCTAGTAAGTGTAATGTGCAAGAAAAAGATAGCTAAACTGTCTGAAATGCTAATTAATTGTATTTTGAATGTAGCAGATTGTGGAATCTTCAGGTTATGATCCAAGTTTGTACATATATAATTGAATAAGAATGATTTAAGCAGTGCTGTGTCATTAGGCATAGCGATGGGAGGAAAAGGAATGCAGACTCTTGAATTTTGCTTATAATAGTGTACTGCACCTTAACTTGTATAATATCTAAGATTAATTATGTTTTTGTGCAATGAACTATTGTTGGAATAAAAAATTAGTCATGTCAGAGATGGAAATGTAATTTTTCAAAGAACATTTTTGTTACAGGCTAGTTTATTGGATTTTTATATTAAAAATTAATACTTTTTCATTTCAACACCACATATCACAAGATTCCATCCTATATCTAGAAATTTGATCCTGCATAGTATTATGTGGGCAGTACATTTGAATTTATTAATACAGAATATTAGTTTTATTAAGTCATCCATTTATTTCAAACAGAGGAAGACGCTTCCAGTCCCTTAAATTTAAACCACAGACTATTTTTGACAGAATTGTCAGGGTCCTATCCCTGTTCTAGGTTTAGATGAATATTATTACTTGAAGCAACATATAATTCCTCTGAATTGCTTTATTTGTTCTAATTATTAAGGCTGTGCCATGTAATAACTTCTGAATATCTTAGTGTCTCCAAAATGTTATGTAATTCTTACGATACGTTGCAGATGAAATTGAGTACTGTACTATGATCAAATCTATAATAATTCCTTTCAAACTTCAATAGTTTGCAAGAAAGACATATTTCTTTTAGCCTTTAAAATATCAATGCCTTGCAATGACTTTCTCTATTGTAGACTGTAGTACATTTAAGCTGAATTTAGAGATGCTTTTTCTTCATTATGTGCTGCTGGTATTTCATATATTTCTGTGTTGCCATGCTATTATATAAACAAGTATGTGCATGTATGTAGTGTCTTTAAAATACAGGATGTAAATGTATGTTTGAGACAGATTAACTGAGAAGAAATAGGGACTGTCAACAGTGACACCTTTTTAATTGGCATTCTCGCAGCAAGCTATTGCAGTCTGAACAGGTGGAGAAAAATGTGTGTTGGCCTTGACATATTTATTATAAGGCAGCTGAAGCAATAAAATATACTACTTTACTAAATACATGAACATATTTATTTAGAATATTTTAAACTATATGTTTAATAGTTTATGTAGCAGTAGATTTTGTTTTCAAGTCATAGAATAAAAATCAATTATGTTACAGAATCTGCTGTTATATGCACGGATGGTTGTGCAAGTAAGTGCATATTTGTAGCTATTTTTGAAACAGTCTAAATTGTTTAATGTAAATTATTTGATGCCATGTGTTGTTTTAATGGTTATTTTAAAAATAATATAACATTCTAATAAGGAGATAGAAAGATATCTGGTTGATAGTCTTTCATGATGAAAACAAAATGGCTGGTTATTATTGCTGCAAACTGCAGATGAAAAACTGGCTGCAATTAACTATCTTTTCGGTGAGGAAAGCAACAAGATAAACATATATAGATAATATATTTGTGCTAAATATTTGCGGGGAATAAGGATAAAAAAGTTTCTTTAAAGTGTAATATTGCATAATTTAAGTACTAGAGTTGCATTTTAAAGTTTGTCAAACATTAGTTGGACTAATATTTTTTTGTTTTATGCTATATGCTTTTATTGACTTTTTCAGAACAGATCCTTCCATTTAATTAAAAGAAATGTTAGGAATTGATGCAAGTAATATCCAAAATACTGTCTACTAATACACAGTATCCTATAGGGAAAAGGGAAGAGCTTACAATACCGACACTTACACTTAGAGGATTGATTTTCTTTATATATAGAAAAAAATTTGTTCTGAAAATAGTCCCCTGGTTTCAAATATAGAACGAACTTCAAGAGTTTATTGTTGGAGGGGATATTTCTAGACCCCAGTTTCTAGCTGACTTTTAAACTGATAGTTGTTCCTCTGCTCTGACTAAGCAAGTATACAGTTTGAGTAAAGATGATCATGAAGCCACACCCAGCAGCTTCATAGCATTTATGTAACATTATGTGGCAACCTGTGAATAATTTGATACTGTCTATCTCCAGGCATAGTCATATGTTTCATTTTTGTTGCTTCCTAGATTGGTATTCAAGACTAGTTTGTCTTAAGCTATTGACTAAAGAGAGACTTTCCTCAATCGTTGGTTTCAAGTGGTAATAAAAAATGTACAGTTCTAATTTAAGTAGGAGTAGATACCTTCTCTGTGGTATATCTCTCTATGAGAGGTGATATACTTGATTTATAAAACATGTATTTGTATAAAGACTATGATATATACAATCACTGCATTTTCAGTTAAAAACATTGAGAGCAGGAGATACGGGATACTGTATTGTGCTACTTTGAGTTACTAGCCATTTAGGATCTGAAGATATGAGGTGATATGTGTGTTTCCCCCATTCAAGCATAGATACCAAACTTTTCCTCTCACCATCTCCCAACTTTGCTAAAAAGTACAGCATAAGTTAGAGAAGAAAATACATGATGAAACAAGCCATATGGCTTGTTGGGGAAAGCCATATACATTTTATTAAAACATATTATTTGTATGTAGAAGATACTTCGGGATATAACTCTGCTTCACTTAAGAAAACCATTATTTATGTCTTTCATGTTATACTTCACAATGTCTGTGTACCTTTTTGGAAGAAAGTGATTGGTAGTAACTGCTAGAAAATAAGCTGTGATTTGCTCCAAATATTGGCACCTACCTGAAAATACAGTTTGTTCTCAGAAAGATTTAGGATTTATTCCTTGAGTCTTCTATGGGCCTTTTATATCTTCTTTGGCTTGGAAATAGCTCATTATTAGACAATTTACTTTACTAGTAGACAGCTAAAGAGTTTCAGGTAGCAGAGTTGCAAAGATTCTTCAACAACCTGTTCCTACTAGGATAGATATAGCCACTAGAGCAGGGGTCCTCAAACTTTTTAAACGGGGCCAATTCACGGTCTGTCAGACTGTTGGGGACCCGGACCAGCTGGGTGGGCGTGGTTAGGTGGTCATGTGACTGGGTGGGTTTGTCTATGTGGTCATGTGATGGGGCGTGGCCAATTTAGCAACCCATTAAACAATACGTACAAATTAAACTTTTAATTTGTTTTGATCCTGGGGGTGTTTTATTTGCTTTTGTTTGCATGTTGCTCTTTTGGTTGATTTTTCTTTTTATTAGATCATTTTTTAAAGTTGTTTAGGAGTCTAGTGGTCCACTTCAGGGAACTCAGTTTTGGAGCAATTCTTCTCAGTCCCAAGGAGCTTACAATCAACAAGTAGAACAAATCAGGGAAGGCATTGCCTCTCCTTGCTTTGGGTGGCTGGGAGGCAAGGGACTCAGCCCAAGAGGTAGGCCTCTTTAGAGAAGCAAAGGAGCAGGTTTATGTCTACTCCAGAACCTGGAAACAGCCACCCCTCAGCAGCAACCTCCTGCATATGTGGGACTGTTCCCTGGCCAAGTCCCCCAACCAGCACAGGCTCCTTTTGCTCTCCCTCCACTGCTGCTCATTGCCAGAACAGACAAGAAGGAAAAGGGGTGCTTCTCCTCTGGCCTTGATTCCTCTGCCCTCTCCCCAATAGCTCCCTTGCCAAGATAACGTGTTTCATTATGGCTGAAGCAGCAGCCATGAGACCCAGGCAAGCCCCTTGTGGCACAAGGGCCTCCTCTGCCTTCCTGGGCTGAGCTAGACTACCAAGTATAGTAGCCTGCCTGCCACCTTAATTGGTGGGAGAAGGGAAAATGAGGAATTACTAGACTTGCCTGTCTTCCCAGAAAGGGCTGCCTCTCTCTCCCCCTCCCTGCCCCCAATTTGGCTATTGAAATTAAGGCTGGCTTCCCCTCAGCCCCAGTCTTGATCGAGGAACACATAGCCTCAATTTGAAACCCACAAAGAGAGATAGGGGAGCACGGGAGACGCACTTGCGTATTCCAATTAAGAAAACTTAAAATGCTGCTTTTTCTGAATGCTGCACCAAAACCCTTTTCTTGAGTGGGGAGGAGGAAAACCACCCTTAGTGAGGGCTCCTGCTCCCACTGCCACCATGCAAGCCCATCCACAGCAAAGATGACATCCACAGGGCCAGAGGTTAGGGGGTAAAGTAGGGATAAAGTAGGGGTGACAGGCCCTCTTTATTGTGAGGGCCTCCTGGAAGGGATCAGGCCACTCCAGCTTCCCCTCAGCATGCTCCCTGAGAACAGATATTAAACTCTGCCTGCCCCACCGGAACTGGGCAGTGAAGGGCAAGCGTCCTGAGCAAGGCAGGGAGTGGCGGTGGCAATTGGGGCAGGGGATTTGGCTCATGTGAGGCACTTGAGCTGGGAATCCTTGCTAGCCCCCCAACTGCCGCTGTCATGTCCGAAGGCAGGAAGTGGCAGCAGCAGCTTTTGGGGCAGGGGATTCAGCTGATGAGAGGTGCTTCAGGGAAGAGCCAAGGATGGCTCTGACACCGCCATCTCTGACACGCTCCCCCCGCGTGCAAAAGTCCACCCACCGGCATCACCCCTCCACTATCCGGCCGCAGCTGCTCCCCTGCCCACCCACGCCCTTTGGCCTAGTGCAATGGGTTCATGTCTCCCCCACATGGAGCATGTTCCTCTCATGCACCCCACTGCAGCAGTGGCTGCATGAGAGAGGTGCTTTGCCAGCATGCCCTGCAGGAAGTGGGAGAGGGCGCAGCATTTCCCCATCTGCTACCAGACCCAATATGTGGTTCCCGGCTGAGCTTCCACAAAGCGTGGAGGGGGGCAGGGTAGGAAGTAGCACCTGTCCCAAGGCTGGAGTAAGAGGGCCTTTGAGCCCCAGGCACCAGTTTGGGCAGTGCCGACTCGGCCTCTCATGCAGAGGGAAGCCCCACTATCCCAAGCTGCACCTTTCCAGAATGCCAGCTGAGCAGGGAATTTGGCTGCAACCTTCAGCTCGGAATGGCAATGCGGTGGGGCCCCCCTGCAAGACAGAAGGGACTGCAGCCTTGGGAGCTCTGTCAGAAGGATCTGCATTGATTGGGCAGCACCCCAAAAGCACTCTGGAGCTGCTGTCTTGCAGGACACAGCTCAGCTCTCCCTGCTGAGCAGCCCCTGTGAAGGAGGCATGTCATTGGTGATCTCTACCCCTGGAAACTCCAGGTGGCAACTCCGCCGCCACTCGGTGGACCTGCCCAGCCCAAAGGCAAAGTGGCCAGCTAGAAAGGCCGAGTAGAGGTGGCAAAGCACAACCAGGCCCAACAGGCAAAAAATGACCACTGAAATGGGGAAAGCCAGATCCCCACCGGAGTCCTGGCTGCCCAGGCTCAGCAGAGATGAGGGGGAAGGCACGTGATCCTGGCTGGGCTTGGGCGGCTATAGTGCCGATGGGGGTTGAACTTTCCCTGGGCTTGGTGCTCCCAGCAGAGGCCTGATGGACTTGCTTGAGCTGCTGGTGGCCTCGGTGGTGCCAGACCCTCAAGGGGGTCAAGGAGATGACCAGCGGCAACCTGCTCTTCAACCGCAAGCCAAAAGAGATAGGGCGGAGTAGGCAGCAGCTGTCCCACACCCTCCTCACCTTTTTTTGCCCGCGGTGGCAGCAGTAGCCGAAGGCAGAGGCACAGGGGAGAGGCATGCGGTTCCGCCTGCTGGATGCATAGGGCAGCCACCTGCCCTGTCCCAGCCACATGGGATAGAGCATGATGTCTGGTGGTCTGCATCACATGCCTCCCCCCCTCCCATTCTGTCTTCTGCCAGTGATAGTGCTGCCGCCACCATGCCTGTTTCTTGGGAGGCCAACTGTGGAGTCCCTGCTGCCGGACACCTGCACCTTAGTAGATGCCACTCCTTTTGCTGCTCCTTTTGCATCCTCGCCGGCTGTGGCTGCCAGTAGATGGGGAGGGTGGCCAGGGACTGCAAGGCTGCTCCGCCCACATTGCCCCCGCCCGATGGAAGCTGCAGAGGCGAGGCACCTACTCTCCAGGCACCCATCAGGGCCACCACAGCTGATTGCCTGCTTGGAGCGTACTGGTTGATCACTGCCCTGAGTCCGCCCTGGACAGAGGAAGCCCGAGCTAAGAAACTGAGGCAGGGGGCGCCATTTTCCCCTCCCAGGGCCTCTGCGCATCCCATTTTTTTCTTCCCCAGCCCCCAGAAGCTCTCTACTGGCCAAAAACTTTGGCCTTGCTTTCCAGTTTCAGCCCATGGGACTCACGAAGGTAAGGTCTGTGCTCAGATGAAGGGTGGGGGCCGGTGGGTGGGCGGGGTGATGTGGGTGGGGCAACCTTGCGGTCCCGTGTGGGCTGGATTAATGGCTTCGGCGGGCCATAGTTTGATAACCCCTGCACTAGAGCGTATTGCTTTAAAATTATCTGGAAGCATAAAAAATCTTCTGTGTAATAATAAGTTACTTGTAGTTATTCCCTTAAGAGAGAAAGGGGAGCAGTAATATCCCTATTTCCTTTTCATGTTTGTAATAAAACATACTTGTATATTCTTGCTTCATTGTTATTTTTATGAACTTTTTTATGGCTTCATATACTTTTTATTGAGCTCCCATGCTTAGTTTGTGAAATTAATATTTCTTAGTAAATCTGTTTTTATGAATCAAATTTTTATTAAACTGAACTTCTGATAAACCCTTGATTCCACCAACTAAATTATTATTTTAAACTCCCTTCAAGAGTGAAAAGCATGTACGGCTTCAAACCTATGGATTCTTACCAAGAAATAAATCCCATTGAATGTGTCTATGAAGATTCTCAGTCATCCAGGTCATGGAAGATGTTTCGCTTCCAAGAAGCTTCTGCTCTTCTTTGCTGAAGAAGCTTCTTGGATGAGAAGTGAAACATCATCGAAGAAAAAAGCCAGAAAGTACTTCTTATTGTGGAAAGAATAGTGAAGACGTGATCTGATTACTCTAATTATCTATTTGGTTTCTTTTATTTATTACTAATCTGGAGCTTTGCATGAATAATATATAATATACTTTATAATACAGCTAAAAAGGTTATTTAAAATGTTTAAAACAAATAAGTTTATAAAGAGCTCTATAAAAGACCTTGTCAAAAGAAATATTCAATAAGTTGGGCAAATGAAATTATTATAATTGTTATTTAAATTGCTATGTAACACAACTCCTAATGACTCTGGGCATTTAAAAATAAAAACATTAAAATGACAAAAATATAACTACAGACAAGAATAAAAAGTTAAGATGCAAAGGGTGACAAAAAATTGATTGGAATAAAGAAAAACAATGTCACAAAATCTAAAAGGCCTGGGTGAACAGTATAAATATTAAATAAATGTCACTGTGCTGCTGAGGAATTAACCAGAATTTTTGGTAGATATTAAAACATATATTTTTTACTTATATCCATTCCTGTACTATATTTGCTTTTGGTTCTCATTGTTCTCAGCATTTTACAATCAATTATTTGTAATAAAATGTTAATGATATAATAAATCAGAGTAAATAGTTCAAAGTTAAAACCACAAAATACATTTTAAAAGTTGGGTACATTAAAGGCAGTTCAATATAATTCTAGGAATTACTAGAAATTATCGTATCAGTGTAGTCTGACCCTCAGTCACTCTATACTGTAGATGGGCACTCTCTGTGCCCCTCAGGATCCTCTTTATAACATTGTGCATAATTCTGGAGGCCCCATATTGTATATTTTCTTTCTGTTACTTGTGGGAAAAGTCTGGCTTAATATTTTGCACTCAGTTTTGAAGTTGAAAAGACTAATAGGGATTTATTCTGGAGTTTGATGATCTCCATACGTATTATGATGGAAAAAGTTAATTGAATGCTGCAAAGGGCAAGGCTCTTCAACTAACTATCAATTATGTATAGGTTCAGCTGCACAACTATTGTGCTGTTGAACCAATACATCTGCTGGAACATAGATTATTTATTCATTAAAATTATTTTCTGCCTATTCTGGGCAGCTTACAACAATAAACATGAACAAATGGAAAGAAGATAAACAAAAACAAAAGAAAAATAATAGAATAATAAAATAAACAATGAAAAAGAAAACAAGAATACATCAGAATGATAATAAAAAGACGGATGGGTGGAGAGCAGAGAGTGAAGGGGAAGTAGAAGCTTCAGCAATCCAGCAATCACTTCCTAGTGTGGAACGCCCGCTTTTGTCCCCACACCAATTGGCAGAGCCGGGTCTTCAAGTTCCTACAGAAGGATAAGAAGATTTTTCTCTCAAAGGTAGGATGTTTCAAAGAGTGAGCACTGCGGCAGAGAAGTCTCCTCTTCTAGATCCCAATAGAATTCTTTGACCAAAAGGATATGTAGTAGGTCCTCTCTGCTGGCATGAATTGGACAGTCTTGTCCTAATGGGTTAGAATATGTAGTCAGGAGTCAGACTCAACCTATGGGAAGCTTCACATTTTCTTCCTCACCAGTGCTGTAATGTGAGTAGTTTTTAAACTATTTTGGCCATTTTTAAAAGAAGAACAGAGATACTTACCTTGGCTAGACTAAATTCCTGCACCCTCAGCAGCGTTTAGCTGTTGCAAACAAAATCATATTTGCAAAACACCATTCATATGGTGGCACCATCCTATTAAACTAAATTAAAAACTGGGATGCTGCAACTAAAAGCTGGATTTCACACCACTCATAAGCATTGACTCTGACAGCTGTGAATCTAGTAACTTGGTTAGCAAAATGCTGTTTAAAATGGGTACAGGTGCCAGGGAAAAGATCTAATGGGATACCTTCAAGTCCTTTGGCACTGAGTCTGATTTGAATGACAAACTATATATTTTTTGATAAGCATTTCACAGACTTTTAGAGCATCAAAATAAATCTATGCTGATAGAGATAGGATTTTTTGGAGTGGGGGAATGTTCACTTGATCAGGATGAAAAAGCCAGTCATAAGCAGCTTGCCCCCATGTAATAGAGGCATGAATTACAGCAAACAAGTAAACACTTAAAAAGGGTCTTAAGTAGCTTCTGAACATAAAACAGGACTCAGAAATGTCTGTAATGGATACTTATTCAGTTTGATAATATTTTTTTTAAATCAAGTTTTATTGGTACCCCCCTCCCCCACATTCACCCACATCTTTTTTGAACAAAATATTGGCCATATCTTATCTTATACAATTTATCAAGTTCAAATACATTGTACTCAATTACAATTTTTGCCACAATTTTCTTTTTTCACTTTTAAAAATCATATCTCAATGTTTCTTTGCTTACTTATATAAACGACATCTTCATTCGCCCTCAGATTCTAATTTTCCTGCTTATTCATATTTATTCTCTTTTATTTTTTTAACCATTCACTCTTTTTCTTAATATATTTATATATGTTCGGGGTTGCCTTTCTTCCTTTTCATCTTTTTTGTTGTATAGCAATCTTTCTTCTCAATCCTACCATCTCCCTCTCTTCTTTCCTTTTTACTTCCTTTTTCCCTCCTCTCCTGCTCCTCTCTACTTCCTCTTCCTTTCTCCTCCTCCTTTCTTCCTCCCTGTCTAGCCCTCTCTCCTACTCTGATTTCCCCTCTCTTCCTTCCTCCCCTCTCTTCCA
>JANHZT010005859.1:16667-31081 GCA_032468215.1 Stegonotus admiraltiensis | reverse complement strand
TTTTGGCTGTGCACCGCCCTGAGTCCTTCGGGAGAAGGGCGGTATATAAATAAAATTATTCTTATTCTTATTCTTCTACTTTCATGCCACATTTTCAGGCTTCTTATGGCTAGCCTTTACATCAGTGACTTGCTTTTATCCACCCTTCTCCATCTAGAGATTTTGGCCCCATGTAAGAAAAGGCAGCACAATACAGGTAGTCCTTGAGATATGACTGTAATGGAACTTGCCCGTTATGGTTGTGTGTTCACAATGGCTGTTAAGTGAAGCAGCTCATTTAACAACTTATCTCCCCTATGTTGTCATTAAATGAATGTGCCTGTCATTAAATGGAGAACAGGGTACTTTTCATATCTGTATCTTCTCAAGGACTAGCTAAATCTTTCCAATGATTTGTCTTTTTATTGCTTTTGGAGGATCATGTTGGTCTCTCAACTATGTTTATATCCTGTTTAGTTGTCCCTTGTCCTCTTTTGATACATAGATGCAGATAAATTCTTGGAAGCAGCTGAGAATGTCCATGCATATCTCCTCCTTTACCAATTCCATTTCTAATGTGCACACAACCAATCTACTTGTCTGGCCTTCTCTGTTGCTAAAGATGTCTATAGACTTTCTGGATTTCGAGGGTAGGACATTATATAGCGGGTGGCCAGTTGACTCAAATATCAATGCCATCTCTTCCCATTCTTCAGTTTCCTAACGAATTTGTAGATGGGCAGAAAACTGACTCTGAAATAGAAATTGCTAGTTTTGTCCTTTCCCAGAGTCGGTAGCCAGTTTGGTTCTAGCCATGCCAACGGTGATGATGATGATGATGATGATTTCAGTTCCTTGGTCTTTCTTGTATTGCTGTTATAATAATTTTTTAGCAATTGAGTGAGAAGATTGAAACCACATCTCTTAAATGTGTGCAGTAATGGTAAAGTTTATTGTCTAAATACAATACCAATATGTGGGGGAAAGACACACACACACACACACACACACACACACTAAGTAGTTTCTAATTCAGGATGGTGGAATGAAAACTTTGCAACTGCAAATGTTCTTTTGTAATAAAATCAATTTCATTTTTAAACTATTTCATAAGTTCACAAGCTAAAAGCATAAATATAAATAATGCATACTATGAAGATCCATTGAAAGTGACACACAGGCATATTCAGATCATACTGTTGCACTGCAGATTACTTAATTGTAATTGTCGGTTTTGCAATAGATATAAACATAGTCTTCTGTCAACATAGCAATATTTGTGCAGTAGTAGTGCAAACTATATTTCTTCTTTTGGAACCTATTTTTCTTCTTTTAGAAATATCTGTTAACAAATTCTTTAACTAGAATCCAAGTATTTAAGAATTTGCTATGCAGTGTCCTAATTAGACACTGAACCAATATTGCCTGAAATATTATAACCACAAAAATTTGAAATTGTTATGACAGATCCTCACACCACCAAATTTCCATGACTAAACCAGCCATGAATCATCCCAGCTGTTCCATATGATTCTCCCAGTTGGTCCACATTGATCTAAGAACTACAACGAACTATGATCAGCATGTTGTGTTCATGTCAAAAAAAAAAAATTGGCTCAGCCAATCGCCATTTAAATTTTGACCTAGAGGATGCCATGTGTTTTGCCCTTAAAACCTTCTGGATATCAAACTGGACATAAAGTCCATCTTCTGAACCTGACAGTTAAAAGTGCAAGAAGTGCATGGAAGCAATGGATAATATTGTGATTTTATCATCCATTTTCTGGAACTATTGGCATTTCGTCAGAGAAGCTCTTAATGTTTTGTTTCTAGTTCTCCATCTTTCACCTGCATCTTTCATCTTATCCTAGATTTCTCTGATGGTGCAGATGGCAGAGTTTGAGAGGAGACCTATGACTAATTTATACTCTACAACTATGCATTAACTTCTTTTTTCAGGCTCTAGTGAGTCATCAATGATGTATAGTTTTGGCTCCTTTTGTGCCATCTTGCTCTGATATGATGCAGCAGAGAACCAATGATTCTTACTGGCATGATGCAGCAGATTACCAGTATGAGGATTACACTTGGTTGCATCATTGATTCCGTTGATCCCATTGGTTATCCAAATCTCCATCTAATCCTTCATAACAGGATTACAATTGGCTTTTTCAATCTAACTCGGTACACTTCTTTCAGAACAGTTAATTTATTATCCTTTCTCTCCTGGCAGAGTAACCTACTTTCTTCATGGAATACTATTATTTGAGTGATATCTCAGTCCAGCCCAGTGGAAACAGTATTATTATTATTATTGCTGCCATCTTCATTTAGCGCCCATCTCTTATCTTCTCTAGAAGGGTTGGACCTGATAAAATTGGCATCTCTGATTCTCAGAGAAGAGAAAGACAATTTATAAGTAAAAGAAATTTTAAAGCAAAGAAACCACATGACTGTTGATTAAAAAAGACAGGAGGAATAAATCTAGCATTCAAACCTTGGGACTACCATAAATAAAGAAGCAGATCCTGGGTGTTGGTGTTCACTGGCTGTTGATTTGACTGATTTGCATGTTTTCTTTGTTCTGGGTGTAATTCGTAAGATTGGGACATTTCCTTTCAGCTCTGTGTCCCATCGATTGTTGTCTTAATCTTTATTATAGTGTCAAGGGTACTTTCTTATTGTATACAGGTAATTCTCAATTTATAATTATAATTGAGGCCAGAATAACAGATGTATATGTTATGCTGGTCATGAAGAAGGTCACCATTTCACGATACTCTGTTTTATGACCTTTTTGGGAGCAATTAAATGAATCACTGTGGATATTAAGCAAACGCTGCAGGTGTTAAGTGAATTCATTGTCTGCAATGGACGTTTTTAGCAGGAAACCAAAATAAAACACTGATTTTTGACAAAAAAACCTTGTAAACTGTGGTCATGTGGTCTCAGGATACAGCAAATGGCTATAAATGCTGGCTGGTTGCCAAGCACCCAAAGTATGAACAGGTGATCACAGGCATCCCCTTTCCCTGGCTGTCATGAACTTCAAATCTGGGTCATAAGTAACCCTGGGTAATCCATCATAACATTGAATGGTCTCTAAGCTACCTATCTTAAGTTGAAGACTATCTGTAGGACTAACTTTAGCGGCCCTGCCTATCTTCATGGTATTAGTGTATAACTCCACTTAGACAAATTTGGTACCTCTAGAATGGAAAAACGATTCCAATTTAACAGTCTACTTTTCTATGTGTTTGGTCATTTATCGTTTTCTTTTAACTAATAATCAAATGGGCACAATGGCTCAGTGCTTAAAATGCTGAACTTATCAGCCAGAAAGCTGATAGCCTAGGTTCAAGACCTGAATGCCTCACAACCATTCAGAGTTCCCATTCTGCCCAGTTCCTGCCCACCCAGCAGTTCAAAAGCATGCAAAATGCCAGTAGATTAATAGGTACCACTTCAGTGGGAAGCTAACAGTGTTCCATGCACCTTTGGTGTATAGCCATGCTGGTCACATGACCAGGGAAATGTCTTCAGACAACGCTGGTTCCCTTGGCCAAGAAATGGAGATGACCACTGTGTCCTAGAGTTGGGCATGACTGGACATGCAAAACTTTACCTTTTACCGATAATCAGATATTCTGAGATATTTTTGTTGAATTCATTAACTTCTTTTTAGCTTGCAGTCTTTTATTGGGGTAATCATAATAGTTTATAACTATTTTTGGTTTTAGTAGTGCAGTTCTTGCCTCATTCATTTAAAATTACAACAGCACTGAATGAACAGGAGTTACAGCTGGTCCACAAAATTATAGCTATTCCAACTTCCCTATGGTCATGTAATCAAAATTTGGGTGTTTGGCAGCTTGCCCATATTTACAAGTACAGAATGTCCTTCAAATCCCCCCCCAATCCCGTATTTCCCCCATTTCTTCCCCTCCCTGCACTTTGCCACCCTGTGCTCCTATATCCTTTCCCCTGCACTCTGCTGCCTGGCTGCCTTGTGCTCTGTCCTACACTTCTACTGCCCTGCCCCCACTGCACTCTGCCTTGTATCCTTGGCATCAGCTGTGAGAGGAAGAAGATGGTCAAGGTGAGCAGGAGCTTGAGTGAGGCAGTGGGAGTGGCAAAGTGCAGGTTGATGGAGACAGTAGGGGTGGCAGAGTACAGGTGGTAGGGTCAGTGGAGCATAGGGCAGCAGGAGAGGGGGTGTGCAAGGTGGCCAAAAGGGCAGAGATGGGGAACATGGTGGGTGGGTGAAATTCAAATGGAGGTGAGCATGGCAGGACAGGAGAAATATGAAGTCCTTGTCAAACAATGCTGCAGTCTTGGCCTAATGATAACAACCAGGGTTACCAAAATTGCCATAGCAAAGTGGTGCAGTCACATGATGACTGTATCTCTTAGCGATTGAAATTCTGCTCCCAGTTAGGGTTGTTGTGAAGTACCTATATCTCTCTTGCATTTGCTCAGGACATGTTATCTCGTTCTTTTTAACCGGATGAGCTTTGATATTTCTTAAGGGCGAAGAACTATTTAGGGCTTTTTTTTCTGAATGCAGTTTCAGAGTTTCATCGGCATCTCTTTACTGTATTGGTGTTTTCTTGAAATTAATTCTGTGGATTAATTTCTACAGAATTAATTAATTAATTAATTAATTAATTCTTCCTTTCATTGTCTCAAAGCCTAACTAAGCCATTTCACATTTTTCAAAACAGGTTGAGAATAAATCACTTATCCCACAGTGGTTTTTCTGTTGGTCAAACCACCATTAGAGTGTTATTATTTGCCCATGCACTTTGTTGCCATTTGACATGTGTGTAGAAGCTTTCAGAATATTTTTTTGAGGAATATTTTCTTTTCTGAGATCTGTCTAATGGTTATCTCATCTCACTTTTATACACTTATAAGATGTTATCTGAATCATTGGTTTCGGTATGAGGCAATGTTGGCACATTTTTCTTTCCTCAGTATTTTCCCATTATCATATAAGTCTGCCACCCGTGCAATTTGTGCTGATCACCCATATATGTAACAGACAGAAGAACTGGTTTCTTACCTTTAATAGTAGTAGTTCAGGTGGTCAGTACAACTTGATACAACCTCTTGTTTCTCTGAATAGAGTTTGAAACAGTATCATGGTTTTATTTGTGGTGATTATTGAAACTGAGAGATCGGATAGGAGTCTTATTAACATATAATGCTATGAAATGAGGAGGGAAGCTGTCAAAAATCTTTGTTCTGGAGTATTTTGAATTTGCTATTCTGTAGTTATAGAACCCATATATGTTGTATGTATATGATAAGCATTTGAAGAACTACAGTTACAGGCAAATAGGGAGTTCTTTTTATGCTGAACACAGTCTTCAAGAAAACAATAATTAAACTTGATTTCCTATACTATAGAATACAATTGAGAGTGTAAAGCTTGAGAGTGTTGAATTAGTAAGATTTCTTAACAGATTGGGGAAGAAGTTAGCTTCTTAAAATATTTTTCCTAATTTAGTGTAAAGTGTAAAGTCCCCTAGATGTTGTCTGTTCATTATTATATTAATAACACTTTTTGAAATTATTTGTCTTAGGTGGCAGTTGTGCAGAGAACGATTGTGCTTTTGAACCAGAGTATGCTATCCCAACACTCACAGTGCCTGAAGGTATGCAGCACATTCGAATTATGGAAGGCATGTCCCGCTCTCTCCCATCTTCCCCATTACTAACACATCAATCTATCAGTGTTCGACTGCAGCCTATGAAGAAATTGACTGGTAAGGAACTTAAATTAATAAATTCAAATTGTTGAATAAAGATTCTCATCCTCAATTCCCCCTTCCCAAAATTGCACTGATGATTGCCTGACTTCTGTAGCTTACCTTAACTAGAGTTGTATTGCACTTGTCCTGTATCTGTTTTACTTTTGTCAATAAAACAGTTGAACAAATTAGCTATTATAATGTTTTGGTGAATGCCCAGTCAGTGAATAATCGTGATTCTGATTTGATATGCATGACACAGTGATATCAGTTTTGTCCACCTAAGGTCTTCCTACAGTAATAGGTAAGACTTGAGGGAGCAGCTGTATTCATGATTCTAAACCCAGATGTGTATATCAACTTGCTATCTTTCTGACTTGAATGTTCATAAATGAAGGGATAGAATGGGGATCCAAAATCCCTTTTCTACAATGCAATTTGCCAGGATATTGCTGGGATTTTCCCAGTTTATTCTTTGGAGTGACATCTTGTATTTGGAAATCAGAATTTCAGGATATCCATAGTAACCATGGTGCTATTCCTGTTTAGATGTGCCAGTCATTTAGCAGGGCATAAAGTAATTCTAAATAACAAATAAAATTCTGAGTGAATTTAAATAAACGGGCTAGAGACCAATAGAATAGGTTGGCACATACCATATTACCATAGTGGGAGTAGCATATAACAATGAGACCCAACCTTTTTTCACCACAGATAGTCCTAAACCTTCATATAACAATGGTCTGGAATTATGATGGCCTTTGAAATGGTGCTTTACAGCCTATAAAGCACTTCTGACCATCACAAAATGTCTTGCAGTCATGTGATCACGATTTGGGCACTTGGTAACCTGTTCGCACTTATGACTGGTTGCCAAGTGTCCTGTGGTCATGTGATCACAATTTGCAATCTTGTCTGCTGGCTCTCCAGAGTGGTAAAGACATCAGGGAAGATTGCTAGTTGCTGCCACCTATAAAGGGTACGCTCTCATTTCTGGGGGCTCTTTCAGCTCTTTCAGCTAAAGCTCCACCAAAGGAATTCCCTTCCATGCATGACAAGGAGCTGAACTCCTTTTGCTGGTAGTGCTTTCATCCAGGTCCTGGATATGAGAGGGAGCCAAAATACTAGCAGAGAGGCAATGTGGGAAGGTGAAGGACACAGGGTGCCTCAAGTAGGTGAGTGAGCTAGTGCAGTACATATTTATTGTGAGTGTCTCTTTGCTCAGGAACTGAAAATCCTGCTTGGATTTTTGCGAGCGGACTTTTAGCTCCTGAGTAGAACCTACCAGATTAGATTGGTGGGGTTGTTTGACTGATGTTTAAACATTTTTAAAAAAATAATTAAGAATGGGGTAAATGGGGGTTCCTTCTCTCATTTGCTCCCTTATCCAGTTACCTTGTGTGCTTGCCCATTTCATCAAGATTTGTAACTCTTTTCCATTTTTTTTTCTAATGTACATACCCCTTCCTGCTATTCTATTTCTATTGTACTGTAGTTTTTATTTTTTCTGTTTCTATTCTGGAAGAGTTTCTATCTATGTCAATGAAGTAATCAGATGAGGATTAAATAAATAAGTTTCCTAGTTTTACAGACAATTGATTTTAATTAATACTGAATATTAATTCAGTTAATTTAATTTTTTCCCTCCTGAGCTTGGCCTTTTTCTGGAGTCTGACTTTTGGCAAGTGCATTCATACATAGACAAAGGCACAGAGTGCATATTTATTGAGCAATTGGAATGAAGAATGAAGGTTTTTATTATTTTGAGGTTAGCAATTCTATTTTGAAAATATGGGGAGAGTCAATGTGGCACTAGATTTTTATTTTGACTTATATTTCTTTCTCTCTATTTTTCCCAATGTGTTGCAGGATGGGATGAGGTGGGATCATATTTATTTGAAGAGCATTGTCCTTTCGAGCAGATGATACATCTAAGGAAGCTGACATATGATAAATAGATTTATAAGCTATATACAAATCCAAGGAAGTTGTTCAAATTTAAAATCTGATTTAGGATGATACACTCAATGGGAATAAACAAATTTCTTAATTTAGATAAACAGATGTATTTCTGATAATTGAAAGACAGATCAATGTACATGGATTTATCCTGTGCAGGATAGAATTACATATCCCTGAAGACCCAGGGTTTCTGTTTGGATATCTTCTACTCTGTTTTAAATCTACATGGCCAGCTGGTATTCCTTTCTATGTGTAGACCCTATTGTGTGCCTGCTTATTCTCTTGTAATCACTTCCTCTCCAATGAATGCAAATACAAACACTATTTGCCAGTTACTGTATTTTTCAGAGTATAAGATGTACTTTTCCCCCCTAAAAGAGGCTGAAAATTTGGGTGCATCTTATACTCCAAATGTAGCTTTTTCGAAGCTAACGCTAGCTAGCGCTAGTCAGTGAAACGATCTTCCATGCTTTGCCTGCTCGCTCCGACTCTCAGCTGTGCTTTAGAAGCTTTTTTTCAGCCCTAACAAGGCACTAGTGAGTGAAGCGATCTCCGTGCTTTGCCTGCTTTTCTCATTGCTGCTCCCTCTCAGCTGTGCTTTTAGAAGCTGTTTTTCAGCCGTAATGTGGTGCTAGCGAATGAAGCGATCTTCTGAGCTTCGACTGCTTTTCTTATGGCTTCTCTCTCCAAAGATCAGCTGTGCTTTAGAAGCTGTTTGTTATCCCCAAGCAGGAGATAAAAAGTTTGTGTGCGCACTCAAAACCAGCAAATTAATGTGCTGAAGCTGACCAGACTAAGGACATTAGCCAGATGAATACCTGGTAGTACCTAGAAAGGCCAAGCCAGTTCCCACTTGGTTGCTTTTCAACCTGTAAGCCAAAATATTTTGCTGAACCAGTCATTGAGGTATTAACTACTTTAGGGTAGCCACCTAATGGTTGAGGCAGGATACTACCCTTTTTATAGTTGTGTTTTTAGTATGTTTTTCTAGTATTTTATTTTTGTTAATTTCTTTGAATGCCATCTGCCCATCAGTCTGTCATGGCTACAGTTGCATCATCTCAGAAAATAACTTGGCCCCATTTTCATTTCTACCATATTACTATATATTCCAGCAATCACTCATTAGATCAGTATTAACTGCCATAAGAAGTTGCAAGTCTTGACATCCCCATCCATCCTCCAGTCCTGACAGTATATGGCATATTCACTGATTTTGTTCCCATAGTCTCATTTTTCTTTCTCCTCTCTCCCTCCCCCCCCCTCTCTCTCTCACACACACACACACATTTACCACATCATTCCATGTACCTCTTTCCCCTCTCTCCCTTTTTTTTCTGCAAAGTTTGCAATAATTTTATAACTACATAACTTCTTAGTCCTCAATTTATGACCATTCATTTAACGCAGGGTGGGCAGTTAATTTTTCCAAGGGACTATATGATTAACTGGGACTGCTGTGGACCAATAGGGTGTGGAGGTGCATAGGCACAGATATGCACACAACTATGTAAGTTGGAAAAAAAAGTTCCCTTCAAAATAAAAGAAGTGGAGTAGTACTGTGTACATTATATACACTTATTTAAATTTGATTTCTAATTTCCAATTGATCTTACAGGGGCTAGACAAGCATAGCCAAAGGGCCAGATGTAGCACAGGGGCCATAAAATGCTCAGGTTTTAAGGCCATTCAAATTTATAATGACATTGAAAAAAGTGGCTTACAACAGTCCTTGTGCTTACAACCATTACAGTGTCTCCATGGTCACATGATCAAAATGGGTGTGCTTGATTTGATAGGTCATGTGATCTTCAGGGTCATGTGATCTCCATTTGTGACCTTCCTAAAGGGCTTCTGACAAGCAAAGTCAAATTTACTTAATGATCGTGGCAAAAAATGATCATAAAATTGGGCTTGACTTGCTTAATTACCACATTGCATAATTATGAAAGTTCTCACGCCAATTGTGGTTGTATGTTGAGGACTATGTGTAATACTGCTCTAAAACAAATATTATGAAAAAAACAAATATTATCAACCGCTGGTGATAATTCAATGTGATAATTCCTTCCGATCTACCTATCCCAGTCACTGAAATTCCCTGTTTTCTTCATATAGGAATAGGTTAGTAAAATGCAAGAGGTATTTCAGCTTGACCCCATAATTATGCCTCTGGGCTATTTTCTTGGAATACTGCAGAACAATTTTGTTTTTTGCCTCTCAAATGATGGTGATTTAGATCCCACATTTCAGGATTCATAACATTCCAAGGCAGCTTAGAAAAAACATCAGAAGTTTTCAGAGAAAATCATAATGTCCATCTGTGTTCTTATATCTTTCCTACCACGAAGTACATTGAAATGAAATCAAGTGCAAATCTAAAGTTAATGAATGCAGCGTGCAATGCAGAACCTGGCTCAGAGAAATATTTTGAGCCAGGTTTTGCTGTATAGGATTGTGGCCAAAGCAAAGTATCCAGCAGTAAAATTTGCCTGCTTATCAACCAAAATACACTCTGAATTGATCCAACTGTACAATTTATTTTAAAAGCTTTTTACATAAAGTTTATTTACTATTTGCTTTAGAAACTGATTGCCCATTAGTTAGCAGATAAATCTCAATTCCGTTTTTGCAGATGGGCATTATAATTTTTAGTCTTTTGGTATATACACAGTTCTATCTGTATAGGTGAAGCTTATGCAGAAGCCCACCATTCCAAATTAATATACAAGCCTTAGCAATGATTTAAAAAATTGGTGGAACTTAATTTGTTTAACAAGGTCAATTATTTTACAATTTGACAGGACTCAAATAGGGGGCGGGGGGAATCTTCTTGTGTGTATAGAATTGTAAAATAACCCTTCTCCCATCCTCCCTCACCCTCTGCTGATATGAGATAAGAGAATGAAAGAGACTTAGTGAGATAGTAAGAATGTACTTGCAGTGTTTGATCTATGTTTATATAATTGCCTGTCGGTGGATTCCTGTGATCACTGTATGAGTTTCATGCCAAAGCCTCCCATTGAAATAGGATCTCTAGTGATCATGTTAAATTTGACCTATATGCTTTTCATTTTATTTTCTACTCTACAACATTCAGCAATTCATATTCTAATGCCAGATATAGACTTACAATGGCCATGAAATCAATAAAACCAATCCAAACTTCTTGTGGCACCTTTAATCCCATGCAGATTGATGGTGCTTTTGGCACTTGTGTTTAGGAAGATTATTAGAGAATTAATTCAGTAATTAGATGCACTATAAGAAGTAATATTCTAAGAATGCCATATGGTTCATTGTTAGCCATCCCACTGCAACCACGGACCACAAATTCTTTGATTTTGAACCTGACCCAGCTGGAACTTGCCTAACATCTGGTGATTATCTGATTCTGATAAATACAATTCAGATCCCACTATTAATACAGTGTTTCCCGAAAATACAACCTACCCTGAAAATTAGTCCAAGCTCAATTTTCACGCCTGCACCTAATATAAGCTTTACTCCAAAAATAAGCCATAGTTAAGCCCACTCCATCCCCCCATCTGGTTGCTCGTGGCCACAACGGAGCACTGCCATGACGTGAGGTGAGACAGGTGGTGGGGGAGAGCTGCCACATGTGCCCCGACCTGCGTACCTCAGAGCCCCTGCAGCATGGCCACTTCCTGCTTGGTGAACTCTCCCCACCCATTCAATGACTTGTCTGCCCAACCGCCTCTTCCCTTTCACTTCCCTCCCAAGCCGGACTGCCATGCTACTGAGAATGGGTGGGGGAGCCTCGGTCCCCTTACCCAGTCTCCCTCCGCTGTTTCGGAGCCAGGGGGAATGACGGTGAAAGGCCTCTGCTGCTGTGCATCAGCTGCGTTTGCCACTGGAGGGGCTTTCTTCTGCCTCCCCCCACTGCCCTGCCCCGCAGATGATCTGCCTGTCAGCGGCTGTTGCCTCCTCTTCCACCTGCCGTTTCAGTCCTATGACACCACCTCACATTCCTGGTTCCCATTTGCTGTTTCAAAGGCAGCAGCTCTGTGTTTCAGTAAACTCCAGCCTTGCCTTGAGATGGGCCCATTTCAGTGCCTAGAGCCCTTGAGGGGTTTGCCTTGCCACCTGCTCTTCAGCTCCATTGCGTTTCTCCGCCACCGCATGCAGGGCAACAAAAGTTTGTGGGATTTAAAAAAAACAGTTCAATCCGACCTTCCAGCTTCGTGAGACCTTTTGTTTTGTTTTGTTTTGTTTTGTTTTGTTTTGTTTTGTTTTGTGAGAAGTTGGGAGGTGTGATTGAACTTTTTTATTTTAGTCCCACAAACTTCTTTTCTTTCTCTACATGCGGTGGCGGAGAAACACAAGGGAGCTAGAAAGCAGGTTAGCAAAGGAATGCTTTGGGGAAGAAGCAAGGGGAGCTGGGCAGGCTGTCTCTCTCCAGCAGCTGCCTAGAAGGAAGTGGAAAAGTGGCCAAGTGAGAAGGGGAGCCATCCTGGCTGGCCAGGCACCAAAGCACCATCACCACCAGGATATTTTCTTCCATGTTGTTTTTAATGTTCTCCTAGTTGAATTTTTTGTTATTCTTCTACCATGAATATTTGAAAAAAAGCTGATAAAAAGCAGACACACATTCTATCCCTAGTGCCATTATTTATAGTTAATTGAGGAGGTGTGGGTTGGTGATGCAGGTGGATATGTTAAGCATATATTACTGCCTACTCATGAGGTAAATTTAATACTACTTTTCAGTTCTTTTGTAGCAGGGATGTTAGAGTTTATGGATTGTCCTTAGGTATTTTCTGTATGTTGTGTTTTCATTTTCAGGCAGTTAGCCAATTACAATAATTTGCAATTTGTATGTGTATTATACATATGGTTATCATATTACAATTTCAGATTTCAGAATTTTGAAAAAAGAAATAATTTTATTGAGCTCTGAAAGTGACAAATGGAAAAACTGGTATTATGAACCTGTATATCTTATAAAAATATCTTAAATTTAAGGGCAATTTTGTAGTTACATTGTTAGTAGGCAGTCTTGAAGTGAAACCATTTCTTTGCTGAATTCTTTTTTTTCATTGAATGTTTTCATGGCTTCTAGTTGCCCAAAAAAAAAAAAGAGGTCCTAGTAGTCCCTTTTGTTACCGTGTTTCCCGAAAATACCAGTAAGACAGGGTCTTATTTTCTTTTAAACCCCCCCCCCCACCAAAATAAGGACTTGGCCTTATTTTTGGGGATATTACTTTTGAGGTGCAGGAGGCAGCAAGCCCACTGGCCCCACCCTCTCCATCCCACCACCTGCAGACTGCGGTCACTGCGGCCCTTAAAACTCACTTATTTCATCTAGCCGGGCTGGCTTAATCCCATCTTTCGGTTTTAATTTGTAATTTGATTTTATTGGGGTGTTTTAAATTATGGGCTGAAATTATTTAACACCTTTTTAAGTGGTTTTAAATTTTGTACGCTATGTTTTATCTTGGCTGTTCACCGCCCTGAGTCCTGTTGGAGAAGGGCGGCATAAAAATCAAATAAATAAATAAATAAATAAATAAATAACCCAAGTTCTCTGCGCATCCTGTCCTCCGCCTACCCTGCTTCCTGGCCTTGCTGCTGGATGGCCGCCGAACAGCTAACTGTGCTGTTCTGGCCTTGCGGGGGCTCTTTGCCCTCCTGACAGCACTGCTTTTGGCTGTCCAGCTGGCTGCTCCTGCCTGGTGCAGGGCAAGTTGTCCTAGATCTGTGACCTCTGGAGCACCCCCTCTCCTGCTGGTGGAGCTGCGCCGCCCACACCATCTTGCACAGCTAGTGAGAGCTAGTGCCCACCAGGGAATGACACCAGCAGAAGGTGGAGGAGGGGCATGGGGGAGGCAGAGGTGATCCCAATGCTCCAGCCCCTTTGTCCCACTGTCTCTTAGCTTGCCTGCTGCTGCACTGAACAAGCACAAGCATGAAGCCTGCCTCCCCCATGCCGGTGCTGCTGTGCAAGCCTCCCAAGAGCCTCAAGAGGGAAAAAGCAAAGCAGCTGGCCGCGGAGGTGCCAGCTTTGGGGAAGTGGCCCAACAAGCTGTGCCCAGAAAGAGAAGGGCAAGTGGGGCCAGTGGGCTGCAGAGGCGAAGGCAAGCTCTGAGGCAGCAGAGGCGCTCCAGGAGAGAGGGTGGATGTCCCGGGGCTACACATGCAGTGCTGCTACCACTGCCTTTCTTGGCCCCAGTGCAGCAGCTGTATCTCCCCCAAGGGCTGGCTGCCCACCTGCTGGCCAGGCCGGGCTGGAAGTGGCATGTCTCCTATCAAGGGCTGGATGTGGGGCTGGACTTCGGCAGGCAAGCTAGCTCCCTTCAACGCAGCCAGGGGGTCCCGACATGCTTGCTTGCTTGCCTGCTTTCCATGCTGCCTTCCCAGCGGTCCCCATGGCCAGCTTGTGAAGACAGGCAAGTGCCCAGGCAGGCGGGCCCAGGGCCAACCGGGGTTCATACATGCTTGCACCCTTTGCACATGCACAGAGGCTCAAAAAACCCTTCTGGGCAGGTGGGCGGAACCTCGAGCAGCCATCGCTATCGGTTCTCCGAACCACCGGCCATCATTGCTACTGGATCGGCCAATCCGGTCCGAACTGGGAGCATTTCACCCCTGCTTCCAGGAGGGAGAAGAGCTCCTGCGACCCTCTGTGTGTGTGTTTGTGTGTGTGAGAGAGACAGAGCATGCCGCCGCCAGCCCTAGTATGTGGTAACTCTCCAA
>JANHZT010005859.1:0-14648 GCA_032468215.1 Stegonotus admiraltiensis | reverse complement strand
TCATATGGTCTTCTAAAGACAGCTGTGTATCCAGGAGAACGCCCAAGTTACGAACCCTCTCTGAGGGGGCCAATGACTTGCCCCCAATAGCCAGCGATGGTGCCAGCTGGCTGTATCAGGATGCCGGCAGCCACAGCCACTCAGTCTTGGAGGAGTTGAGTCGAAGCCTGTTCCTCCCCATCTAGACCCGCACAGCCTCAAGGCACTGGGACATCACTTCAAGGGCATCATTGGGGTGGCCCGGGGTGGAGATGTACAGCTGAGTATCATCAGCTTATGGATGGAACCCTACCCCAAGGCCACGGATAATCTCACCCAGTGGCTTCACATAAATGTTGAACAGGAGGGGTGAGAGGACTGACCCCTGTGGCACCCCACAAGTGAGGCTCCTCGGGGTCGACCTCTGCCCCCCTGCCAACACAGACTGTGATTGGTCAGAGAGATATGAGGAGAACCACCATAAAACGGTGCCCCCCACTCCCAACCCCTCCAACTGACGCAGCATGATACCATGGTTGATGGCATCAAAAGCCGCTGAGAGATCTAATAGGAACAGGATAGAGGAACAACCTCTATCCCGAGCCTTCCAGAGATCATTCACCAACATTACCAATGCCGTTTCCGTGCTGTGCCCGGGCCTGAAGCCGGACTGGAGCGGGTCAAGATAGACAGCTTCATCCAGGTATCGCGGAAGCTGTCGCACAACCACACTCTCAACAACCTTCGCCACAAAGCGAAGGTTGGAGACCGGATGGTACTTGGCCAAAACAGCCGGATCCAGAGAGGGCTTCTTGAGGAGGGGTCTTACCACCGCTTCTTTCAAAGCGGCTGGCAAGAAATTCTCACTCAAAGAAGCATTAACAATCTTTTGGAGCCAGCCTCATGTAACCTTCCAGGAAGCCAGCACCAACCAGGAGGGACACGGGTCCAATAAACATGTGGTTGCATTTAGCTGTCCTAGAATCCTGTCCACGTCCTCAGGAGTCACCGGATTGAACTCAACCCAGATATCGCTCTCAAGACCTGCCTCAGTCCCAATAACCCATATTATTGGGTTAGAAAAATAAGCTGTAAATTAAATGGTGCATGTAATGAAAAAAAAATCTTACAACTGTGGCCTAGTTGGAACATTTTGTGTAGCTTAAGGCTGTATAGATCTTGAATTTCATAATCATAAAACTGGTTGCTGAGACAGTAACTGTAAGACAATCAAAGGAATAGGTTTAACATGAATCGTAAAATACTTATACCAGAGAACGAATGTTGAGGTATTATACGAAAACATGCTTCAATTTATGGGTAGGCAAATCCTAATGAAACAATCAGATATATTTTAACCAAACTGATTGAACCTAGGGGTCTTAACAACCAGTTTGTTTATTTGTTTTTTGCGTAGCTTTTATGAGTGCCCATCTTTTGTGCCATATCTCAGGGTGACTCACAATAATAGTAAAACCGTAATTATAAAAATGTTTTACTTTCATTCACACTGGGTAACTCATATTTTAACATTTAAAGTAAGATAGTACATTCTAGAATAGTATTTTATGAAGATATTGTTAAAAGAGCTTATTTGAAGTACAATTGTTAGAGTCAATAAATAAATAATAAATATAGCACTTTACATTCTTTACCTAGAATGTAACATATTTAAAATTGTCACAGAATAGGGGAAATTTCAGATCTCCATTTCTTAGCCTGGCAGATGCCTTTTCATGAAGACCTGCCATCTTTTGGCTTTCTCTTTCTGCTGATTCATCCTGCAACTTTCTTAGCTCATAATTGCTAACACTAGTAGAAGAGTACTATATGCCTGCATTTGAGTTTCAAAATATATTTAGTTATAAACTGCTATGGAAAATACTTTGTTTTATAGATATTTTGGAAATGTCTGAATACAGGTAGCCCTCAACTTACAACATTTCATTTAGTGATTGTTCAAAGTTACAACGGTGCTGAAAAAAGTGACATATGATCATTTTTCACACCTAGAACCTTTCCAGCATCCCCATGGTCATATAATAAAAATTTGGACACTTGGCAACTGACTCATATTTATTTGATTTATGACACTGCATATTTGCAGTGTCCCAACGTCATGTGATCTACTTTTACAACTTTCTAACAAGTAAAAGCAATGTGGAAGCCAGATTCACTTAACCACCATGTTATTAACTTAACAACTGCAGTGATTCACTTACCAACTATGGTAAGAAATATTGTAAAATGGGGCAAAATTCAATAAATGTCTCAGTAACAGAAATTATGGGCTCAAGTATGATTGTAAGTTGAGGACAACAGGTACGTTTTGTGAATTTTTAGTTTAAAATACATTCTTGTTCATTAAATCAATGTATGGAATAGGTATGCAATCACAGAACAGGCGTAAAATTCTGAAAAATGCTAAGATTCAATCTGCTCCAGTTACTCCTATTTAAAGTCTAATTTATCCAAATATTGTAGTCTCGGAAGGGAGAAAGGATACAATACTGGCAGAACACAAACAATGAAGCAACTCTAAAAATTACAGCACTGAACAACCAGTCAAAAACCCCATGTAAAATCAGTTAGTGAAGCTCTGTCATTGGTCACATATGCAAATCTACAAAAATGAACACCAATAAAGACAGGTCGATATCGGTAGGCAATAAAAGATGAAGTACTTCAGCTATACCAGTGATGGTTAACCTTTTTGGTGCTGAGTGGCCAAAGTGTGCGCACATGTGCAAATGCACGCACACGCGTGAATACACATGTACTTGTCCAAATCCCCAAAATGCAATGCACATGCATGCACTGCCCCTGCCCCTGCGCATGCATGCGTATCCCCCGTGCATGCACCCTGCACCTCCCAGCACCCACCGGTTTTACTACTGGTTCTTGTGAACCGGTCCAAATGGGGTCAACCCACCACTGCTTAGAATGCCTTAGAATGTATCCTTAGAATGCCTTAGCCCATTGAAAGTACTTGAAGATCTGGATAGAGGATCTATGTTCTGAACTCTGACAGAGATTTGGAATACCTATTCCAGAATGCATATGTAACAAAACTGAAAGCATTTTTTCCTGAGGCATTCTCACATAAGCATAGCGAAGAATGGGCATATGTTAGATTTAAACATCCAAGGCCATATCAGATATAAAAAGCAGTGGAAGCAGATTGAGGAGTATTCTTCTCCATTTACAAATTGTAATCCAAATTGAACTTTCAGAGGTGCTGAATGTGCAGTTTGGAAGGGAAATGGATGTCGGTCTTTCCATGAAATTGGGGATTTGATAGTATTTGAAAGCAAAGCTATTGCACTGAATTTCATATATCTGTATATATGAATATACAATTTGTTATTAGTTGTGAAAATGTTCCTGCAGATTTTGGAAATGGTAATGGCTAGAGATATATATTATAATTACTCATAGACAAAATTATTACCAGGTTTTATCTGAGGAAGTAAAGAAGAGACTTTTGATATTTTGTTGTTTATCTTACAAATATTTATAGAGATGGATAGATTTAATTGTTATTTAGTTAGAAAGAGCCAAGACCGATATTCATGGCTGACAATTGGTATATACCAATACTCATTCATTGGTATGACCCGCATTAATACTCATTGCTTTAATACAGAATGCCTAAGGCAAGATTTTAGTTTAATGATCAGGCAAACAAAATGTATGGGTCTCTTGGAGGCACATTTCTGTACAGTGAGTTCTTGATGATGACCCTGGCAAGCAATTTCCTATTCTGCTCACATGTGAATGGTACTGCAGATTTTAATATCAATAAAGTAAAGTGTTCAGTATTAGATGGCTTAAAGAATTCAATCCAGAATACACAGCAAATTTGGAAACTACCTATTTAGCTGCCTTACCTGACTTTGGAAACTAACCAATTCATACACCATTAAATATTGTATTTGTATTAATCCTATACTCAATCTAGACATTTAAGATGATTATTAGGAATTGATGTACTCATCAGAAGGATCTTAGCACAGCTTGGCAAGATTAATCTCTTTATTTCAGACAAGAATGAGATTGTATTTACACAGAGAACTTATCCACTGTAATACACATAATTCAAAATATTTATATATGCATCTAATCAGGGGTGAAATGCTCCCGGTTCGGACCAGATCGGGTGATCCGGTGGCAATTGTGACCAGTGGTTTGGAGAACCGGTAGCAATGGCGGCACAAGGCTCCACCCACCCACCCAGGTGTTGTTTTTTACCCTCTGCGTGTTTTTTACCCTCTGCACATGCGCAGGAGGTTTTGCGCACACGGAGAAAAGTCTGTTGCCTTTCATAAAAGGAAAACTAGCTTTGTCTCAGTTTATTATGTTTTATATAGAGTTGTATTATATCTGTCATAGCAATATTCAATCTGTGTCAATATTCTGTCATATCAAACAGAATATTGTGCTATGGAATATTTTCCCTGTCTCCATTGTTTGCTGTGGAGTCATCTTTATATTACATAAGAATTCATAATACTTTGGTGATTTAAATCAATGATTTTGGTTTAAGAACAGGATACTTCCACCAGTTCATCTCTGCTTGAGTGGTTGATGTCATAGTTCTCATCTACTCATATTTTCTTCAAAGAGGTTTCATTACTTGGACTCTGATGTAGTCCCAGTGATCTATGTTTGCCAGACAAGCTGAATAACATGGGGTTGATACATCTTTGAGATGGGCAATACTTTCTTTTTCTGCCTTCTGTTTCTTATGTTTTATGTGAGTATAGTTTACTGTTAACTGTTTATTTGATGCAGAGGCTACATTCCTTATCTACAACAGTAGCTTAGGGTCTTTGAGTTTTCACCAAGTTTCAGTGCTATGTTATTTTAAGACCGTGGCTCACTTAATTTCTTTCCACAGAGCCTGCTTGCTTCATTTCTGATATGCAGCTTTTGATTTCTGCCTGAAACATTGATGGAATCCTAGATCACAGCCAAACTCTTTCTGCCTAACCACTGTGGGAGGAGCTTTTGTATTTTTTAAAAACCTTATTGCTGCTACTTCAATATTCCCAGGATAGTTTTGCTGTTTGAGATGATTATGCATGTGACAGTTTGTTTTGATTGTAAATGAAGGCAGCATAGACATTATAGAAAGATGGTAAGTGTTTATTGCTTTTTAATATAAGCCATTCTCGGAATTCATGTCATATTTCTATATATGGTAGTGCTTCCCCCCCCTGTTGCTATGACAACAACAGCATTGCACCATTCATCAGCTCCGTACTGGATTGCATTTCTAGCCTTTCATGTTACTCTTGAATGTTAAGGAGCACATAAGTGAATCATTCACTTAGCTATACTGCGCCATTACCTATTTGTCCCTTCTATAATTTACTCTGACAAGGTATAGTGCAAATTTAAGAAAAAAACTGTGTGATAATACTGTATTTATATCCAGGGAGCTGTAGACTCTGTATTCTGTATGGCAGTCCAGGAAGAAGGATTATTTAGTACTGAAGGACTTAATCGAGAGACAAGGTTGGCTTTCATTTGAGCTATCCTAAAACTGACCTTGAATTGGATTTTCTTGCTTGGAAGCTATAGAAGCACCATAGGAAGCTTGGAAGCTGTAGCAACACCATAGGAAGATTGGTTTGGAGGATGGAACATGTCAACATATGTAACTTCACATGGATGCTGGCAGCAGTGATATGGATCTAGTGACAAGGACACTAAGAGGGTGAATTGATGGGAAAGGTGCCCATGAAAATAGATTTTATTTGCTCTGATTGGCAGAAAAATGTATTCTATTAATGAGGAAGAAGAACTGAAGTCTGTAAGTATATTAAGAAGAAAATTGATGCCTTGTTTATACCATGGATTATCTTTTAAAATTATTTTGGCCTGCTTCAGACCTTGTGAAAATCAGTGTAGAAAAAAAGATACTTGTCTCTTGAAAATTAATTCACAGAGACTATCCAGAGGCTGCTGTTGTCAGTCAGTTGTTTTATATAGGTTTTAATTGTTTACTTGTAGCTTTATATAATGCATTTAGTTTTTTCCTCTAGAATATTTATATGAAGCTCATATTTATATGAAACTAATAAAATAACAACTTTTACATACATACAACACACACACATATTTATGGAATCTGTAACTCTCCACATTTTTATCACCAGAAAAGGAAAAAGCCCTACTATATTAGACACTTGAAAAATTGTATGTAAATCACAACAATTTCAAGAATCATAGTTAGGTATATTTATGCTATAGATTTTGATACGAACAACATTTTGATTGCAGAAAACTGTATTAAATATGCCCATATTATAGCTTCAGAATCTGTGCTTTTACTCATCTATTTATTTGTTTATTCCTTTTTGCTTAGAATAGGAATCTATTCTTCTGTTTGTGAGCTACATATATATCATGCTTTGGATTTTTAAAAAAGATTTGAGATTTTTGAAAATATAAAATCCATTTGTTTTCAGTTGAATTTAGTATGCATGCTGGGATTTCATACATGTATCAGTTTGAGAGATGAAGCCGTCAAAAAAACAAGATGAATTCTAATGCTTTTAACTATAAATTAGCATAAACAAACTTAACAGCTATTGTAATTCTTATTATTTGAGGATTATGTAAATGGTATTAAAGATCCAGCTCTAAATCAACTCACACAGAAATATAGTGATAAATTATACATGGTATTTTCCTTCAAAATATTTTAGAGTTTGGAATTAATTTTTAATTTCTTTTTTTCATAGTCATTTTCCCCTTAACAGCAAAAATATTTTTGTTATTGAGCAACTAAAAATATACACATTATAGACTTCATAGCTTTGAATTGGGAAAACTGTTACCTAGATTCTCCTTTCAAAATCTTTCAAAATTGAATCTCATTTTGGACCAAGATAAACTTGGGATGTTATTACTGGCAGTTACCACTACTAGCCAATTATTGTTGTATATTCATTGTATATATTTGCTAAACACTGGAGTTATCATATTAGTATTTACTGTGCTGTTGAAATAGTGAGAATCACTGAACAAATTCTAGACTCACCTAAGTCTTTTCTCATTGGTGTTCCGTTACCTTTAAAAGTGACCTTGATTATCACAACTTTCACTGTTATCCCTAGATCCTTTGATTCTCCATGATAATGATGTTGCTAGTGTGTTAAGTTCTCTTCTTGACTTTTTCAGATTTATATATATTATTAGATCAGAAGGAAAATAGGGGAAGTGTTGTCCCTTGCAGTTCTCAACTTTCATCTATATACACTTTAAAAAAATCATATTTCCATGACATTAGTAAATAGATTCAAAAGAACCAATCCCAATATAACTCCTTAGAGGATTACATTGTTTATTTTTGCCTAAAATCTGACCATTACATTATCTGTATTTTCTGATCTTTTAAAGTTTTAACAATTCTGTATCAGTTCAGGAGTTCAGATCTTTCAATATTATGTAAAAAATTGAGGTGCATTCCTTTAGAATCATTCCATTGTCTAGAGCTCTATTTAGTGTCGCATCTTTAGTAGCTAAAAAATTGTAAATATCACATAGCTAAATTAAAAGATAAGATACATAATGATATAATATTTGTGGATTGCAGTTATCGCTAGTGTTTATTCTAAGTTAATCAAGAATATAAATTTTAAGAAATATAATAATGAAAAAATAATTAAATAGAAAACAATTATTTCAAATGATACCGTGAGCTTGAGTGAAACTCAACTGTATTCAAAATAAGAATAATGTAGCATGTGCGGTAGTGATTTGGAGGACATGCCTTCCCTGCTTGATTGGATTAATCTTCTCTAGGAACTAGGATAGATAACATTAATCCCATTAAAAAAATGTGGGGTCGACCCATCTATCTATAGGGCCATTAGTCTTTGAAATATAATTAGCAAACTGTGTGTTGATTTATTTCCTGAATCAAGAAAATACATTGGCAGAAAACCAAGAATTATTTAGAGTTTGCTGATCCAGTAATGATAGTATTGTATTACATAATTTGGACGGGAAAGATATTTACCAAGCCTAAAGCTTTACTCTACAGCAGTGGTCCCCAATCTTTATGGCTTGGCAGCCTGATGGGGGTAGGGGAGAGGGGAATCGGCCCATGCAAGTTGAGTTGTGTGCATTGTGCCAGCCTGCTGGTTGCAGTAGTCGAGTTGTGCATGTAAGCGCCGACCTGCTACTTGTGGCAGTTGAACTGTACACGTACGCGCTGGCCTGCCACTTGCTCTGGTTGAGCTGCGTGCACACACCGGCCAGCCACTCACGTGGTCAGGTTCTGAACAGGTTATGGCCCGACAATCGGCCGCAGCCTGGAGGTTGGAGACCCCTGCTCTCAGGGCTTTGTTGATTTTAGGATTACTTTGGATTCAGCCTCTTGATAAATCCTACAGAAAAAAATTAAGACCACACCAGATAGATGATTGCTCTTGCTTATTTATAAGTTACACAAGAATGCTTACCTGAGGATTAGATACATGGCCCTCTCTCTAATCACATTAAGAAAATAAACTAGCTTGCATATTAACATCCTGATTTTTCAGCTTTTTATGTTAATTTATTAGGTAAGTCTTTGAAAAATTTGATCTTCATGAACGTATTATTTGGGAAGCTTCTACAATCTTACTTTATATAGTAGTAACAATGTGGTACTATTGCAGGCTCCTGTCTGCCTTCAGAAAGCTGAAAGGATTGTTAATATTGTGCAACTACTTATCTTTTAATCATAATCTAATTTTTTTGATCTTTTCCAAAGATTAGGGATATGATCAAACTGTTTTTTGTTGGTGGCAATATCAATCAGATTAGATTTTTAATTGTGATGTTTTTTACTTTTATTTCCTTCTAAATATTCAGATAACTATTTTTCCTCTGGTTATTTTTGCAAACTTTGCTAGATCATACAGAGTAGACATGCTTTAAATCCCCACTCCAAAGAATTGTCCTCTATTGGGATAAGGAGATGTGGTGAAGTTTGGCCCTATTAGTGTTTTATGCTAAATGCCTCTAGTATTCCAGCTTTAGAGGGGACTGCTTTACATAAGAGTCAGATTGCTCTTGAGTTTATGGGCAATTCAGGGAAGGAATTGAGTATGCTGAGGATTTTGAGGAAACCAGGTATCAATTTGAATGTTTACAGGACATTGCAGAATGAAAGCAGACAAATAGGAGTCTTGGAGGGTCATCATCTGGCACAGTGAAGAGGTAAGTCGTTATAGATTGTGTGGAAGGAGAGAGAGGGAGGTTGAGCCAAAGTTTTAAAGCAGATGAAAAAAGTACCTGTATTTACAAAAGGCAAAGCTCAAGTGAGCTTTGCATCTCTTCCATATCTTGCAGAAGAGTGACGCTTTAAGTCAGGAGGCCCACCTGCATTACCTAGTGTGGTTATATGGGGTCTTTGCCAAAATTCAGTATGATACTTTCAAGAAAGAACTCAGGAAGAACTGCCCTTGAAAGAGGGGCAACTGTGACTAGATAACCACACCTCAGATTTGGTTGCAGGTTGCCTTGGGCTGGACTCATTGATACTAGTATTAATGCTGTCAAAGGAGAATTTTGCCCTGGGAGTGAGTTCCAACAACAATCCAGCTTTGGATGCAGTAGCTTGGCATGCACATATAATGGGATCATTGCCAGACCACACTTCTGCTATTCCTAGCAGCCCTGCCAGTTTTATTCAGGAGTGGCATCATATAAATTGATTTATTAACTATGAAGATCATAACATCATAAAATTTGAACATTTTTGTAGAAAGCATTTCTCCTTCTTTTAAATCCTATTTATTGTTTCTTTCCAAATTAGATGTACTTTAAATATTTTTTAAAAATTCACATATTTCCAAAATACTTTTTTCAAAAGTAAGTTGTATGAACTAAATAAAAAATATGAATGGTAGTATATTAATGTTTATTCATTATTAAATATAATAATAAATAGTTGCAATATGTAAATATCTTTACAAGGATGAATTTGGTGAGCCTAAATAGTATATGCTTTTTCATCCATTTTTGTTCTATATTATAACATTTCCTTACAGAAAAGAGTTCATTCCATTGTTCAGGGGATTTTGATTTAGACACTGAAAATGGTATAGCCTGGGAAGTTCTGCCAATTATTGGACTTTGTAGTATCTTTTAATAAAGCTGTAATGATTATGTAATGCAATGAGTAATTAGCTCGTCTATATATAAATTGGCTTTTTAAGGGGTATATTTACAGCAGTTTGTGTGGCAGTTGTATGAAATGGCACATCTTTATTTTAATAAAAGTGTTTCTTTCTAATCTGCTTTTAACTGTTTTGCAGAGAAACATCATTGTTTTCAAGATCAGTGAATTTTGATAGATACATGATTATGTCAACAAAAATAGACAGAATAATAAAAATGATGGTATTGAAAGTATCCATTTGGCCATCAAGTCCAACTTGTATTCCACACAGGAAGCCTAATTAAACTGTTTAAAATAAACAGTTCAGCCTCTTGCTAAACACCTTGCTACCAGATTGATTGAACTGTTCTTACTGTTTTACTTTTTTTCAATATCCTTGTTGAATGTCGTTATCCTTAACTATTTTTCTCCATAATTTTAGTCGCTGCAGTGTTCTGTTATAATCAATAGAGAGGGCACTAACAGGTAAAGCTCGGTGAGACATATTAAATAAGAGGTTAAAGATTAGGATTTCAGAAAGCTCTGAGATTTACATAATGTTTGGGGGAAAATCAAGAGTCTGATCCATTTCAGATGTTTTTATAAAGACATAAGCTTTTGTAAGCTATAGGTCATTTCATCAGATACATGGATAGATTGGTATAAGATATAAATTGGAATGAAGCAGGAGAGAAAAAAGGGAAGACAGCTTAATTATAAAGATGCAGGTTATAGGTGAGACAGTTTGTCTTACAATAAGAAGAATGTGTTAATTAAGAATTGTAATGAGGTAAAACTCATTGTGTTTGTTGATGCTTTTTGAGAACTTCTGAAACTTTTTGATATGCTTGAGTTCAGCATTGCCTCATCTGGTAGTGCTGCTAAAATCTTATTTTTTTCCTCCAAAACGGTCACTTTAAATCTATAGTTGAGTGTCCTAGGAGGTTGAAATGCTATGATGTTATTCTTTTCCCCTTGTTTCAGGTTTGATGTCAAACTTGTGTCCATTAATTATTTTATGCAATATTTGTCCTATGTAGTGTTTAGAAGGGATTGTTGGCAGTTGATGGCACAAATCGCATTAGAGGCAGAATGTATACAGAGGAGGTATTGTAGAGTTTAGTACTTGTGTTAATATCATTTTTCTTCTTGCTTGTGAAAATCTGCTTGAGACATATTAAATAACTACTTATATGAACACAACCATGCCTAAGAAAATGCAGTGTCATTGCTCAGTATGGGTTGTAGCTTATTAATAATGCATTTGAGTGGCTTGAGCTGTAGATTATAAATGACAAATGGTGCTGTTATTTTGTTCTGGTATTTTAGAGGGGGGGGTTGGAAGAGAGATCGAGTGTTTAAACGGCTTTATCTGGGAATCTGGATCTATTGATTTGTTTATCAAACATGTTAGATTGGTAGTTCAGACTCCTGAATGCCTGGTTTGATTCTAATAATTGAACATTTCTATCAAGCGGATCAGAACAAATGCCACTGTAATTTAGAGCCTGGCCATAGATGTTCTGGATGGAAGTTAGAAGCATATAGATATGCATGGTGATTGTGAATGTCTACAGATCATTCTATTTGTGTATCTATTCTGTAGTTTGATCATGACATCAAAGACCAAGAGGATTTGATCTGTAAACAGATCTAAATTGAAGTTAATAGTGAAATAGAAGTTATCAAAGTATTTCTATGAGTCCAGACAATGAAGTTTGATAAATTTACCTTTATTGAGGTAAAGGATGAGGGAGCAAGTATTGAGAAAACCACATCAGAGATGAAGATGTTGGCATCTTGAGGAGCAATGTGTACACCAATGGCTGAACCATTGATTGGTACGGTAGATACATGTTATTACTAAAATTAAATAGTTTTAGATAAGTAATAAATGCACTGTTTGGTGGTAAGGCAACAGTGTAATAAATACACTGATGGTGCTTTGGCATTTTACAAAAGCTTATGTCTTTATAAAAACATCTGAATGTTGGATCAGACTCCTAATTTCCCCCCCCCAAAACCATTATGTAAATCTCTGAACTTTCTAAAATCCTAATATTTAACCTCTTATTTAATATGTCCCACAGAGTTTCTGTTAGTGCCCTCACTATCGATATAACAGAATACTGTAGCAACTAAATTTATGGAGAAAAATAATAAGGATAAAGATTTTCAACAAGGGCATTGAAAAGTGGCATTAGTGGTTATATATTGATGGCTTGAAGTTCACGTTTGTGCAGGATATTGTTGTATAACTTTTCAATATCTATAGTAGCTAAAGTAGTGCTGTATCATCAGCATATTGAAAATTGTTGATATTTCTTCCACCAATCTTTACCCCAATTTGGGATTTTTCAAGACCTAGTTTTCTCATTATCATTTTGAGATACAGATAACTTTGTTGCACTCCTTTCTCTATCTTAAACTAATCGGTGTCTCCATATGGAGTTTGCACAGAGGCTTTCTAATTTGTTTACAGTGATTATATCAATTTGACCAGATGTGCTGGTACCCCTAGGTCTTGTAGGGCTCTCCATAGCTTCTCATGATCAACACAATTGAAAGCTTTATTATAGTCAATGAAGCACATGTAAATGATTTTTTGATATTCATAAGAATTTTCCGTGATTCAGTACAGAGTTGCAATATGACTGGATATCGGCTAATTTCCTTTCGATGGTTGGTTGTATAATTTTTAGCAAAACTTTGCTGATGTGAAGGATGACAGCAATTGTATAATTTATCTTTTGAGTCACCCTTTTTCGGCAGTGAAATTAACACTGAGCATTTCAATCCCATGCCAGTGTTGTTTTCCCAGATTTTCTGACACAAGTACGACTCTGGTTAATATCGGTCTCAGTAATTTTTCAGGGATAGTGTCAACATCTGAAGTCTTGTTGTTTGATAGTTGGTTCAAGTTGGCCCACATGATCTCTTCCTCAAGGATGATTGGTTCTATTTCTACTTCTCTTTCCTTGTCATCTTTTGCTACCTGTGTATATTTGCTATCTTCTGTATATTTTCACTAGTTATTCTTGATACCTTGTTGGTTGGATAGTTCTTCCCCTTGCATGTTTTTAATGATGCCTTTACAAGCCATAAATTATGCTTGGATCTTTTTGAGTTGCATAAGTGCGTTTCAAATAAGATCCTTCATGTAGTCCGCTTCAAGCTGTTTACATTGCTCATCCTAGTAAACTTCATTATCCTTCCTTGCTGGCCCTCTGGAAAGCTGCATTCAGTATTCTTACTTCTTCCTGTTTGCCTGCTGCTTTGGCTGCTTTTTTTTCCTTAGATATTTTGATTGTTTCATCTGAGAGCCACTTGTACTTTTTCTCTGGCTTCTTGTGTTATATATGTTCTTCTGCAATACCAGTAATGGTTGTTTGAATTTCCTGCCACAGTTCATCAGGAAGGAAATTCAGCGTTCAGTAGTTCAAACTTATTTGTCACCTCTATAGTAGGGATTTTGGTGACATCAAACTTCTTTGGAGGTACTGCTTTTTTTGATGGTGCATAATTTGACTTTAATCTTTGCCACTAACAATTCATGATCTGAACAACAATTGGATATATCTTAATAGCAAGGACTGAGCTGGTCTATTGATGATTGCATAGGACATAGTCAATTTGATTATAGTGAAGTCCATTTGGTGAGGTCCCAGTGTATAAGTGGTCCTTCTGCTGTTTGAACCATGTATTCATGATCCTAAATCAGTTTACTTGGCAAAATTGTACCAATCACCTGCATCACTTCTCTCACTTATCCAAAATGACCAGTGATGTCTGTGTCCGCTTGTTTGCCAGCTTTTGCATTACAATTGCCCAAGATGTAAATAATGTCTTTTTTGAGTAGTTGTAGGCCCAAGTTGTAGGCCCGAGACAATGATATATTATCATCATCACCATATCATCTTAGTGCAGGAAACATTTAACTATACATTGTTCAGTGCATCCATTTTCTTTGATGACCAATTATCATCTTTATAAAAGAAATATTGCAGACTCTTTTCAGTCTTCTAATCCATATATAAGTTCCCTTCCCCAGGAAAAAAAGTATATTTGGCACATTGACAGTTCTATCAATCCAGTTTTCTTGAGACCATATCATATCTGAATTTAATTCTGATGAACCTCATTCTGTTTTGCTTTGTTTTCATTTTTTAGTTACTTTAACTTTGTGCTATATGCCACTCTCTTCAGATGCTGATCACCATCAGTAACAACCTTACATATTTACAAATTTACTTTTCCTTGAGTACAGACATGGGAATCAGGTAGAGAAGTGGTCCTCGCACATACACATTACTATAAACAACCTAACAAGGCTTTTACTTCAAAACAGTACAGGTAGTCCTCGATTAAGCAACAGTTCATTTAGTCCTCGGGCAGGGCTGCGTGACAGTGGCCCTGCCCAAGCTGCTCAACGTCATAGCCGGGGTGGCGGTGGATATCCCCAGGCTTTTGGTCATGGGGGATTTCAACCTGCCATCTATCGGTGAAA
>JANHZT010005856.1:17870-28074 GCA_032468215.1 Stegonotus admiraltiensis | reverse complement strand
AAATCCCCCATGCTCTCCAGACTGTTGGTCTTTTTGTGCTTAGGAAATGCACAAAGGGAGCAAGATCCAGCTGTGATTGGGAGAAAGGTCTTCTCACTCACACACAAAGGCATACACACATTTCCCAAACTTTTCTGGGTTTTAAAAGTTAAAATTTAGAGGTACTCACCTTCTTTCTGACAGCTGTTGAGTACAAGACTCGGAATCTCTCTTTATTACCCATTAGCTCCAGGCAGGGTCCGTGAATCTCAGACAAATGGTCTGTGCTGACTAGGTAATAGTCCTCCAGGTCCTGTCTGGCAGCTGGGTTGCTGGGAGTCCCTTTGTGGTTGCCAAAATGTTGGAAGAAATTTCCCTGTGTTTGTTTCCCAGCTGGGAAGCAGTCACCAATGGTGAGAAGAAATAGATACGAAAGCCAGCTGCAGAAAAGGGGTTCTTTAATTCAGGAACACAAGAAAATAGTGACACATCTCGAGCATTGCTGGCTTGCAAGCAGATTGGGATGGCAGGCCTGTACCTTTTCCTACTTAATTTTCCTTTGAAGCTCCTGCAGCTTGATGGGTTTTGATGTGTTTCTGATTGCCCTGGGTTTTGTTTTCCTGTTTTGGTAGGTTAATCTTGGTCCCAGGTCTTTTGTTATTCATCCTAAGGGTTAATTCTGTCAGGGGGCAGGAAGAAGGAAGTTTCGGCTTACCTTGGAGAGTTTATTTTTAGTCTGATTCCCATTATCTTAATGGCTCTACTTAAGTATTTCTATTCTCAGCTCTGTTAGCAGGGCTGCTCTGTGTTTTTCTTTCAGCTGGTGCTTCTTGGTTTTCTTAAAGGGGGAAAGGCCTGAGTCTCTTGGCACTGTTTTCTGAGGTTTCTGGTGCTATGAGGTTTCTGGCGCAGTCCTTTTGGGGTACTTCCCACACTTGACTTGCACTTTCACCTATATTCCACTTTGCTTGCAGCTTGACAAAGAAAAGGGGAGGGGGTGGAATGGAATGGAATGCAAGTTTGGGGGAATGGCGTCCAAGCATCATTGGTTCCCATGAGACATGCTCCCACCTCAAGGACACACTGAGCAGATATCCCAGCATGGCTGGCTGGTTCCCATAACAAAATGAATAGAAGTGATTGGTGGACATAATGGACTGTGAGTGGCCCATAGGGAAAGTGGGAATTAACTATGCTTGCTTTTGCACAGGAAACCCAGAGCTGGTTTCACTTCTATGCTATGGGTGTCAAACTTGTTGTGTCACGTGATGTCACATGACATATCATGACATGTTTTGCCTTTTTTGCCATTTTTCGGGGTGGCATGGCCTGCACATGATGCATCCAGCCCACGGGCTGCCAGTTTGACATCCCTGTTCTATACCAATGTGGTTTATTCAGTAAAGTTTATATTCTTGGTAAAATAATGTCCCAGGAGTTTCTTTTTCTGGATTCACCAATTGGACAGTTGATACCTGACCTACATGGCATTGATTTCTTAGTCAGTTCTGCCTTGTGGGTCTAATAGAAATAGAATAATTTCTGAATTTACTCTATCTCTTACTCACTCTCAGGTCTTTTACCCTCATGTAATGTTGGAACTCTTGATATCAGGGAATGAAAGGCTACAGGTGTTTCTAAAGAGGTCAGGGAAAAGGGATCTGCTGTCAAATTGTTTTAAATGAATCTTCTTATTCATTTTCAGGGAAATAAGCAGCTTAGAAACTTGTATAATTGGAGGAATACTCTAGCTGCCACATCATGAATTCTCCTCAGAGAAATATTATGGATTTCTCCCATCACCTCACAGACATAGGAAGCTCTACAAGGTGTAAAAGACAGAGAGCAAAGCATAAACCTATTTCTGACAAACCCTAAGCTCACTCAGAATCACTTGTCATAGAGAAGAGCTTACTCGAGTGCACAAACTTCTAGTCAAAGCAGACTCAATTCTGCAAGTAATGAAAATGATCATAATTTATTCAATGTGTGTGCTGCCTAATTCACAATGACTGAGTGGCAAATCAACTATAAAATAAATTACAATAAAACCAATAAAACATGAAAGATAAAAGATGAAAATGAAGTTAAGGCCTTACTCTCCCTTACTAAAGGCCTGGGTGAAGCAAACACAATTCATAAATTGAAAGAAGGGAATATTTGTAGTTCCGGGTTGAAATGAGGCATTTTGGTGCTCTCTACATTGGTTGGTTTTTTTGCAGACATTTCATTATCCAAACTAGGTAACATCATCAGTGTTAGCAGGGAATGGAGTTTGCTCTCATTTTATATTCTAATGGCTTGCCCTGTCGGTGTTCGTGAGAGTGGTCTTGGTAGTTCTTTGGTTGGGCTATTTACTGTTAGCTTGTTTGGCAGTCCCTTGATTAAGGTATTGTTTGCTTCTTGATTGTAATTCTAATGTTAACCTTAGTATTAATCTATGCTCATCTAGATGTTGATTGCTGGTAGGGAGGTGTTTTATTCCCTTTTTGGTTTGTTGATTGCCTCTTTTGAATGATATGTAGATGTTGTTTATGTCTATGTGCCTGTTAATGGCTGATTTGTTAGAGTGCCAGGCTTCTAGGAATTCTCTAGCATTTTTGCACTTGGCTTGGTCTAGAGTAGTCAGTTTCATAGTTCATAAATCATCTTTCTTCATTGGTTCTTGATATTTCAGGTGATGTTTGACTGGTTTACTGATTTACATCTTGTGCTATTTGCCTAATTCATGACCTCCTGGCTTTGATTCCTCAGTCTCGATAGACTACTGGGTGATTTCTATTTCCTGTTTGCAAACTCTCCAATCAGTCTCAGATGGGAGGGACCTTTTATTTTCTAAGGCTGGAATTCTCTCTTTGATCTCAGAGAAGAAATCATATATACATGATTCCACTAATCTCAGGATACTTCCTTGATGACATAAAACTGCAGTTTATGATGTTGTTTCTTGTATTTTTTCCATTTGAGACTGAGTTGCTGTAAATTATAAAAGGAAGAAATGGAAATGTACTGGAAAATAAAGAGAGTGATAATATGAATACTCTCATGGTTTTTAAGCTGATAAAATTCAGGGACTCATCCAGGCAATCATCAGAAGTCAACACTGACTTGAAGGTACAACAATAAATAAATAAAAATTAAGCAGCACTGATGAAAAAAGCCTTTAAATTTCTTCCTTTCCACTGGTGAAGACCTCATATATGTCAATGCCTTTTCTGGTCTTTAAGGAATGGGAAGAATGAAGTGTTTGTCTTCTCCTGTTATAGAGGCTTTGCAGTAAAAAAAACTTGTCAAATTCTCTTTTCATTAATTTAATCATGGCTCATTGATTGCAAGCAGTCTTTGAACATACCTGATTATGGACCCCTATTTGGATGATCAGCTGTTGCACAGCATAACTATGTTTTGTGGTGGTGCAAAAGCCACAATATAGGATGGGTTTAAAATTAAATTAACATCATACATCACATCTGGTATGTTACCCTGAATACATGTAATCCTCAACATATGACACAACTGCAGTAATAGTTCTGCTGTTAAGCAAGATGGTTGTTAAGTGATTTGCACCCAATTTTGTGCTCTTTTTGCCATGGTTAAGTGAATCACATGGTTAAGTGAATCTGGCTTCTCACATTACTTTGCTTGTTGGAAGCTGGCTGAGAAGGTTGCAAATGGCGATCACATAATACCTGGATACTAAATGTGTAATAAATACATGCTAGTTGCCAAGTGCCTGAATTTTAATTATGTAATTGTGTAGCTGTTGTGATGGTCATAAATATGAGGGCTGGTTGAAAGTCACTTTTTCGGTGCTGTTGTAACTTCACTACACTAATGGTTGTCAGTCAACTACCTATATTTAAGAACGAAGGAGTGACTTGGCAGCGACGGTGGTGCTACTGGAAGTCGTATTTATTATTATTTTATTGCTGTAAAATATATAATTGCTCCCATTTTAAAAATGATTGGTGGTTCACCAGAACTTCATTTTTCAAGCTATACTCTTTTTACACTGTACATATTTATAGCAAACTCCTTTTTTCCTCAGCATCCCTCCTAACCATAAATAAGATGGTTTACAAAGATTTAAGAAACCGTTTTTCAGAAGCCGTAAAGGGTTTTTTTGCATTTTTGCAGCTGGATAGGTAAATTGGATTAAGTAACCACATTGTTTTGCCTCCATCAGTACATTTCAATAACTTTCAATATTTTAGGCTTCAAAAATACAGAATTTTCATAATAGCTAGACCAAAAAGTAGTTGTTTATAGCTTTCAGAGCCACAAATGTTACATTAAAAATGGCTGGAAACATTAACATTATAAATGGATTTTAAAGGTAGGTATTCATTGGATCAAGTGAGAGATGTACAATGTAGAAATATATATAAAAATCTTACAAGGCCTTGGCCTATATAAAATTTCAGAGGAATATTTGAAAATAATATTTCCTTTTCATTATGTTTTAGAAAAACAAAGTATGAGAAACAGAAACAATAAATGTGATTTACATAATGTTCCATTATATTATAGAATAAATTGTACACCTGTACTTTCAAGTTCTTAAACATCTGTAACCTTGAACCTTCCAGAGATTATTAATAGATATTATTAATAGATACACAAACCCAAATAACTTTTACTTGATATCACAACATTTCAATATGATAACTTCTATGGATACCCTTAATTTCCAGTGTATCTTATTTTACGAGAACCCAACAATCAACTTGTTGATGCATGATTAGTGCAGAACAAATAAGCATGAAAATATTTTTATTTATAAGAAAACATCTTTCTAAGATGAACACTGATTCCATCCAGATTGTCACAGATAAAGTAGTAACTCTTCTTTGCTGTAGACAAAATTATTCAAGATGTTTGCAGGGCCACTGCTGGAATCATATTTACCTAAGAGGCAGAATTCTGAGTTGGTACCCCAAGAATGGAAGATTGATTGGAAAATTTACATCAATAACATTTTTTAGCTTTTAGATAGTGAAGATAAAAATACATTTCTCAAGTTGCTGGGGAAAAATCAAAAGTGAAATAAATGCTTCCTTGATTACTTTGATCAGGAATTGAGAAAAAGTATTTGGATATATGGGCAGATGCTTCTTGGAAAAAAAATTGTAAGAAAAGCAGTGTTATTACTACAAGAGGAAGTGAAAATGAAAAACTGAGATAATATTGCTTGCCAGTTCTAACACAAATCCTTAAATCAATGTATTTGCTTAATCTAATATTAAATTAGTTTGTCTACTGACATATGAACTACATAAACTGCTTTGGAGAGATGACTACTCTAACAATTAACAATTACATTTTTTAAAGGTATCATTACAGTTTGACAAAATTCTTCAGCACAAGATCAGAAGATAACTGTTTTACAGAAAGGACTCCTCTGTTGAAAGCTTCCACTAAAGGCAATGGGTAAGAGTGTTTTTTTAAATGTGTATCTTACTTGATATTGAGCCCCAGAATATATTATTAATGGTTGAAGTCCTAACTTCTTTGAAGGGGGCTCATCCCTATGCTTCTACAGGTATATCATAAATAATCTAAACGCTAGAGAAATAAATGTGAAGTATACCACTTTAAGTTTGCGAAGCAAAGTGAGTTATAAATTACTGGTAGATACACAAATAATTATCAACAAAGCATTGCTGACTTTCTCTTTCTTCTATAATAAAACAATTATAATAGAACCCTACATCTTATCAAATAATGGGGAGTTATGTTCTGGTCATGGATCTACAAGGACATAGATTAACAGTAAAAATATATAATCATTTTTGGAAATATATTTGTACTCTTCCTTCTATCTAGCTAAGATATATAAGTTTTCCTTGGAGTTATCCTTGGAAAACAACTCTTCTTCCTCCTAAAATCTAGGATATTCTGAGATTACTTAGGAGGATTCCTGACCTAGAAATACTTTATTTAACCATTTCCCCAAGGATGACATGGATGATTTCATGGGATGCACTCTTGGTTGACTGATAACAATCAATAGGCTTTGGAGCTTTCTGGAGCCAGAATGGAGCTTTCTGTAGACCCGGTGGTTGAGTGAACGCAACCTAATTCTCAACTCTAGGAAATACTGTAGCATATTGATTTTCAGTTTATTTTGCTATGTATCATTTTCTTTTTATGATGGCTTTTAATATGTTTGTACACTGCTCAGAATCACTGTGAATTGGATGGCCATCGAAGGTGAATAAATAAATAAAATAATTGATTACTCAAGCTTAGTAATGAGGTAGTGAAAGAATATCTCCCTGAAACCCCAGAAGTGTAGAATATTTTGATTGAAAGTGCTCTAATGCTGAGGTTTCTCCTGTAATGGAAAAAGTCAGCATTGTTACTTATTGCAAAGTATAAATGGCACATTAAGTTATATTCCTCACAGGTTTAAAGACGTATCATGTTCACAAGCAGACATATTCTAAAAAGATTAGCATCCTTAAATTCTGCTGTTCTACAGTAGCCCTAGCTCCCAATGGGACAAATTTGAGAAGATCAGACCATAATTTATACTGATAGCTGTCTCCATGATGTTTTATAGGTTAAGATGTACAGATGTTCACAATACAGATTTCATCACAGATGATGACTCTTGGGAAAACAGTTCTGCCGAATTTGAGCAGAGGTCTCAGCCAGGAAGTGAAATGACCAGCTTGTCCAGATCTGCTTCCTGCTCAGAAAAATGTGAAATATTGGACAATTTTCATATCAAATTCAATTTATCCAAGATGAGGTATTGTTTTGAGATTTTTTTCTTTACAGCAAATAAGTAAAGTAACACTCCTTTGCTAGAACTTGCTATTGATTCAAGCAGAAGAGTCCAATGAGATAGATAATAACATCTAATCAGATTTATCGCCATATTATAATATTACAATAATGGAATATAACCTCTTTTACCTCCCTACAAGGTACTTTATGTGAAGGAATGCCCTTTTTATTTTAACAATGCTGTTAAAGTTTAAGTAGGCTTTGGTTGTTGGAAGATTATTGTTTTTATTTCTGTTTAAGTGTTTTTAATTATGCTTTGACTTGTGTTCTCAGTTACATTAGTTTTATAGAGAAAGATGTGTGATAAAGTAAACAAAGAAATAATCCTAGCTATGAATTTAGAAATAAACCCTACATAGTTTAATGGTGTTTTTTCTCTCTCAACTCTGCTTAGGCCCTTATCTGCATTTGAAAGCATGATCTGATTTAAGGAATCTTTTTAATCTATGGAATCAGAAAGTAAAAAAAACTTTTTGCATACTATCTAACTGGTGACTTCTGTGATTTCTGCATCATGTGGTCAACTAAAAATTCATACTGTGACAATTTAAGTTTCAGTCATGTAGATATGGGTTTATTTCCTCTAACCTACTACCTTGCTAAGAGGCACCACAAAAACATATTTCCTGTTATGTTGGAAACTATTCAGAAGTAGGTCTTACTGACTTTTTAAAACTTGGAATGGAAAGATATACCCTAATTAAGCAGATGAAAGGAAAAGAAATAGATTTATATTTTATTTCCAACTAAGTCCCACACATTTGTTTGCCCTTGAAAAGCATTAGAAATAAAGTAATGGCACTTTATTTATTTTCTATAATCTACTGCAAAACATCACTACTAATATGTGTATTCCAGATGATTTAGTGGATACATAATTCAAACAGATGTGGTTTTATTGTATGATTTCTTACATATATTCATGTGAGAAAGCATGTCTTATCAGTCAATTTTTGCTCTTATTTAGCAATCTACTTCTAAATTTTTTTTTAGAACAGTTCCCCAATTCATAAAAGCAGAGATATAATTTCATTTCCCACAGATATTTTGTACCAAGTCTGCACTATCTTTGTGCACCAGTTTCTAAAAAGATGTAGAGACTTTGGAAAGAGTGCAGAAAAGAGCAACAAAGATAATTTGGGGGCTGGAGGCTAAAATGTATGAAGAATGATTTCAGGAATTGGGTATGTCTAGTGTATGTTTAGTGTAGTGTAATGTAGATGTGGTGGCTCAGTGGCTAAGATGCTGAGCTTGTCGATCAAAAGGTTGGCAGTTCAGTGGTTCAAATCCCTAGTGCTGCATATGGGGTGAGCTCCTGTTACTTGTCCCAGCTTCTGCCAACCTAGCAGTTAGGAAGCATGTAAAAAATGCAAGTAGAAAAATAGGGACCACCTTTGGGGGGAAGGTAACAGCTTTCCGTGCGTCTTTGGCGTTTAGTCATGCTGGCCACATGACCATGGAGATGTTTTCAGACAGCGCTGGTTCTTCGACTTTGAAATGGAGATGAGCACCGCCCCAGAGTCGGGAACGACTAGCACATATGTGCAAAGGGAACCCTTTACCTTTTTAGTGTAGTGAAAAGGGGTGACATGATAGCAGTGTTCCAATATGTGAAGGGCTGAAACAAAGAAGAGAGGGTCAACCTATTTTCCAAAGCACCAGAAGGCAAGACAAGAGTCAATGGATGGAAACTAATCAAGAAAAGAAGCAACCTAGAACTAAGGACAAATTTCCTAACAATGAGAACAATTAACCAATGGAATGGCTTGCCTTCAGAGGTTGTGGGTGCTCCCTCACTGGAAGCTTTTAAGAAAAGACTGGACAGCCACATGTCTGAAATGGTATAGGTGTCCTGCTTGAGCAGGGCATTGGACAAGAAGACCTCTAAGGTGCCTTCCAACTCTGTTATTTCCTATTATGTTTTAATAATTCAATCAGTCAATGATCATTTTATTTCTTAAAATGAATTACCCACTTAACCTTCCCACCCCACCTCCCAATGCCCATATATGCCCATACCATTTACCTAACCAAAATATTAAAGACATAACAAAATATCATATAGTTTAATAAAAGGTTTTATTTCAGCAAAAATATCACAAATGGGCAATATATATTTCTTGCAGATCATTAGTTATTTTGGTTCATTGCCTAGTGCAGCCATGCATCTAGGTTAGGGATGTGGAAATCATTAAATCTCCTGTGAGCTTATCTGTCATCCTAGCTCATAATATATTAAAGTGTTCGCAGGCAGAAGGGCACAACTACAGTTGTGTAAACTTGGCTGTTTTTATGAAGAAAGCCTTAGTGAGGCATGGCAATCTGTTCAGAAATTCACATTTCACATAGTAGACTCTTTGAAACAACCCATCCATGGTTATACTCTGAGACAATAAAAGAATAAGAGAAGAATGTATTATTGTTGGTACTGATGTACTGACTAGTTGGAGTCAGAAAACACAGCAGCAAATATTCTCTGTTGTTAATTACTGTCACATACAACAGCTCAGCTGGCAGCAAGAAGATAGATATAAATTCCTAGAATCAGTATGAAATCATGCCTATTATTTTTCTTCTGCACTCTTCCTTCCTTCCTGACCTTTCCTGTTCTATTTTAATTATGAATATAGGAATACATTAAAAGCTGCCCAGCTTTTCTTTGTTCTGTATCGTTGCTGTGTAAGCACAGCCCAATATAATTGCCCTGGTTATGCAGAACAGTTGGCAGCTAGTCCTGCATTGTATCCCTGGTGTTGCAGCACACACACACACTTGATAAATTGTTCCCCAAAATACTTTCATGCAGCCCTGTTGAATAAACATGCTGGAGTTTCCAGACGCTGAGGTGGCCTAAATCTGCATAGTTACAGTGAAATAGCTGTGCTATGTGTGATGCAGAACTGAAAAGAAAAAAGAAACACCTCATTTTTTGGGGGGCAGTCATCAACACGATAGGCAAAAAATAACTGTAAACAAAGCAAGTCCCAAATGGCAAAGGTAAAATTCCAATACAATGAATTCTAGGTTAGATATTTGGATGGCAATTGTTTATAAGACCAGTCTTCATTATGGCTAATTCAACTCATCAGAGCATTTATCTAATATGTTAAAGGATTGCTGGTCAGTGAGAAGAATACTCTTAGGTGTTATGGTTGATTAACAAGTTCCTATCTCCTGATTACTTAGTTGAGTTTATTATTTTAAGGATGTGCTTTACTGGACATCTAAATGATTAGTTTAATGTTTCCTGATTGTTATTTCTATTATGGACAGTCTTTTTCTAGACATCATATTTTAAATTTAAATCTTAATTCAAAAGGGTAAAGCTTGTCTTTGGTTTATTTTATTTATTGTATTGGTTCGATTTATATGCCGCCCTTCTCCAGAGACTCAGGGTGGCTTACAATGCATTAAGCAATAGCCTTCATAC
>JANHZT010005855.1:24207-35062 GCA_032468215.1 Stegonotus admiraltiensis | reverse complement strand
GGTTAAAAAACTTTTTTCCTTTTAAATGGCTCTGACTCTGATTAGCAGGCAACTCAGCAGGCAACAGAGCTTGGCTGATTAGAGCCATTTAAAAGGAGGGGAAAAAAAGGGGGGGAAGGCTCAGATCGTGTGGCTCAGCTGGGCATGTGGGGCGGGAGCAGGGATTTTTGCTACTGGTTCTCCGAACTGCCCGCCGCCATCACTACCTACTTGCCCGAGCCAGTCCAAACCGGGAGCATTTCACCCCTGCCTATAAGTCACCTGAGCTTGCCACCAAACAATGGGCAACAGTATTACAGATTTTATACAAAACATATGCATTAGTTTGCAAATTTGTAGCATATATTTTCAACAATACTAATTCTCATTGTGTCAGCCAAACTAGCATCATCACATATCACAAGAAAGGACTGGTAACTTAAAAATAATCCAAAACTTTGCAGCAGCATGAAAATATTTAGGAAAATACTTTAACACAGGGGTGTCAAACTCATGACCCAAGGGCTGGATGCGTCACGCACTGGCCACGCCCTCCCCCAGTTTAGCGAAGGGGGAAAAGTTGCGATATGTCATGTGACAATGACGTAACGTGAATTTGACATCCCTGCTTTAACAGTAACAGTTGTTTGGGAGACCAAAGAACTCAACCAGAATAGGTTAGGTTCTATGTATTATGTTCCTCGGCCTAGATATTAGTTGATTGCTGTGAGTGGAGAATGAAAGTAACATGGAAGTAAATAATCATTTTTTAAAAAAAGAAATAGTGTTTGGATCCCAAACAAAAACACTCTATAATGACACCATTTTATTTATAGGTCCCATTCATTGAAAGAATGAATGAATGAATACTCCAAATGAATGAGCACCAAATATTTTATACTACACTGCTAGATTTTAATTGATTACAACTTTAAATTATTTTTGTCCTGCACTGCATTTTCCATATAGTCTTAAGCTTATACAAAACTAAAAAAGAAGGCATTGTTTTCACAAGTAAAGGGAAAGTGTTACCTCTTTATCCTTATTGCTTTTTTGTTTATTTATTGCTTTTTAAATTAATAACAAAAAAGAAAAGAATAAATAGAAAAATAATAGCGGTAGGCATACATAGTCAATGAGATTCAAAAAACACATAAAAAGTGCTATAATTAAAAAGTGAAAAAATATGACAAAAACATATTACAAGTAGTAGTCCTAGACTTATGACCACAATGGACCCCCACATTTCTATTGATAAACAAGACAATTGTTAAGTGACTTTTGCCCCATTTTATGACCTTTCTTATCACAGTTGTTAAGTGAATTACTGCAGTTGTTAAATTATAACACAATTGTTAAGTGAATCTAGTTTCCTCATTGAATTTGCTTGTCAGAAGGTTGGAAGAGGTAATCACATGACTCCAGGACACTGCAACTGGTATAAATGCATACCCATTGCCAAGCATCCAAATTTTGATCAAGTGATCATGGGGATACTGCAACTGTATTAAGTGTGAAAAATGGTCGTAAATCACTCTTTTTAGTGCCGTCGTGACTTCAAATGGTCACTAAACAAATGATTGTAAATCGAGGACTACCTGTAAACGTTTGTATGATACGTCATTATATCAATAGATTCAAATAGATAGGTAGATAGGTAGATAGGTAGGTAGGTAGGTAGGTAGGTAGGTAGGTAGGTAGGTAGGTAGATAGATAGATAGATAGATAGATAGATAGATAGATAGATGTTTATATATTTGTCTAATGCAAATATTATTCAAAATGTACCATATATATTTCTGATACATTTATATGACTATTTCTTAACCTACTGTATTCTGTATAAATGAATCTCATATTTCATTATACTTGCCCATATAAAGTTTCTGTCTGTCAACTCATATGTAGGAAATATAATGAAGTCTTTAATCCATTTTCCATATCTCCATGTTTTCCTCAATTTTCAAAGGTGCCCATAAGTCAATTTTGTCAAATTTCAATCCTTCCTCATTTATTTTCTGAAAATATTTTACCTCTTTATCCTTACTTTAAATCAGATATTCATGCACTGCGACCACATCAAGGGCAGATTGAGGTAGCTTTTCGATTCAGGTCCCTTTTAGACTCTGATCATCATCCTTCTGAAATAGCAGGTGAGTATTCATTGACAGTTGATATATACTTTATTTATCCAATTAGTGCAATCTTTAAAAACAACAACTGAAAATGACATTTCAGCTTAATTTAAAATAGTATTTTGAATCATGACTACTATTTGTAAAAAAAATCACATACATAGAATATTTAGAATTCATTAAATATGTTACAGTATAAAATTAGTCTGAATATAGAACATACCTGTAAACACATGATATCCATATTAATTGTAAAATAATACAATATTATTGGCGCTAAAATTCAATATATTTGGAAGTGTTGCTATGTGAATCCAGAGTTATAGAAATGGAAACAGTTGCCACATAACTCATTTACAAAATATTTCAATGCAAATCCCATATTTTAATACAGCATTGTGAAGATTTCACCAAAATATCAATGTAGGTCTTCTAAAACAAACATTATTTGCTTTGTTTCTTTTACAGAATCGCATAGATTTTGTGATAGAGTGCAAGATGCATACACATTACGTTGTTGCCCTCAGGTAAAGCTTCAGAAATTCCTTCAGATATACAGTATGTAGTCAGGAACTTAATATACTTTCCAAGTTAACTGAAGTTAGTTTTATAAGCAAGTGGAATTCACAAGTAAAACTGATGACATTAACAAAAAATATTAATTTCAACAATTGTACTTAAGAATGGCACTTGTTAATAAGTAGTACCACCCGCATGTAGCTAAGTGGCAGCATGCAGTCAACTTTGACTGAAGTCAGAAAAATTAAGCAGGGTTAGACAGGCAAGCACATGGATTGGAATCAACAGGAAATCCCAGGGCTGCAGGCTAATTTCAGAAAATGACTTCTTAGGTGAAGAAGACAACAGGAGATCATTATCAAATTGTTCTCAGGAAAATTTCACTCAATCTTTACTGGAAAGAGATTTACCTCAGCATGTGAGCTTCTAAATATTCACAGTCTGAGCAAGTTATAGTATCTAGCCAATCTTGTCTGAACGTCAAAAATAATTCTGATTCGATATAACATAGTATGTAGGTCCTATCCTGAGTATCAGGGCTCTAGTACTTGCAAAAAACAGCCTGGAAGAAGATAGTAATAAAACATTTCCTATTGCTGCCAACATTTTATGGACATCTTTATCAAAGTCACCAGGGGCTGAGGTTGACTTTGAAGAGATTATATTGTACGAAAAAATGTTTTTCAATCAGAGATTATATTCGTTACAGAAGAAGAATCTATATGGAATTATTTCAAAGAATAATAATTCAACAATTAGTTGAATAATTCTAGGCGATAATTTAAAAATAGTGAAAAATCATCATCTGTGAATAGATCATTAACAACAAATTTAGCATTGCTGCATGCACTATAGTTATAGTTAAACTTATTAAACACATGTAGAATATTACATAGGAAACCTACACAGATATATTTTACAGGCTTTGTTTATTGTTTATTGAGTCAATACAATATGTACTTTTCCTTAACTCCATATGTTCCGTCCACACTTGTGATTCAACCAAACATCAATCCGACTTAAATCCTGTAAAGTATGTTGTAAATATAAATTGCATACTTTCTATTGTCTACAAAATCTCAGGCATTATTATGAAACTAATGTTCTGTTTGATCAATAAAGATGGAAAGGGTTGACTTGTTTTAACAGACTTTCTAAACTGAAGCCTCTGCTTATATTGGCTGAGAATGTAGAAAGTTATAGTTCAACACATACAGATGGTGACAGGTTGAGAAGATTAACTAAAATGAATAATGGTATACCAAAAAATAACTAACATCTATCTTTTTCTTGTAGGTTCATGGTGTTGTGAATGATACAATTGCCTTTGTAAAGAACATAATTACCACAGAGATCAATAGTGCAACAGACAATCCTGTATCCTTATTTCTTTTAAAAATAAATTGGTTTTTTCCCCTTTAGGAGTTCTATTACAAGAAGTGAACTTGGGTTGTGAGACAGATAGATGATAGAAGATATTTTATTAGGTTGGGTTGGGTTGGGTTGGGTTGGGTTGACTTAATTAGATTAGATTAGATTAGATTAGATTAGATTAGATTAGATTAGCTAGAGCAATGATAGATGATAGATAGACAGACAGAGACAGACAGAGACAGACAGAGACACACACACACACACACAGACACATAGACAGATAGATATAGATTGGGCGTGTCAAACTTGCAGTATCATGCTGTTGTCAATGATGTATCATGACTTTCCCTCATTTTGCTAAAATGGGGGTGGGGGCGGCCAGCACGTGATGCATCCTGCCTGCAGGCCGTGAGTTTGACACCCCTGAGATAGATAGATAGATAGATAGATAGATAGATAGATAGATAGATAGATAGATAGATAGATAATTTATTCCTAACAAGAAGCTACATAGTATCCACTATCTTCCTACATTAATACATCAAACATTTAAGGTAACATCATGTACCCTGAACTGATACCTTGCTCAGAACTGGATCATTTACTAAATATTCCATTTATGCTCCTCCATTTTTAGTTCCATTATTATAGCTCTCTTACTATATTTAGCAACTGATCTTCAACTCCATATTTGTGCAAAAACATTCAAGCCTATTGATTTTATCAAATATTTTCTATGCATCAAAAGGATATATGATTACCTTCCACTCAAATCACTTTAAAAATGTTTGGCTAAGTCCCACCTGTATCACGAAACGAGTAAACAAACTAATACATTAAAAATGTGGAGTTTAAGCTGATCAAAGGAGTCATTTTTAAATATGTCATGTTAATTCTTAATTTTTTGGGTAAAGATGGTTTTTGCTGACCGGAAGGAGACAATTTCTGGAGGAAATTTCCATGGTGAATATCCAGCCAAGGTAGGTGTCTAAAATTTCTTTCTCTAACATGTATTTGCTAATATTGGAATTGAGGGGGGAGGGGAAGAGGGCTAAAATTCCTATCTCTAAAACTATTTAACTTGCAGGCTTTAGACTACCTTGCAATTGGTGTCCATGAACTAGCTGCAATTAGTGAAAGGAGAATTGAACGACTCTGTAACCCATCACTCAGTGAATTACCACCATTTTTGGTTACAGAAGGAGGTCTAAATTCTGGCTTCATGATTGCACATTGCACAGCAGCTGCCTTGGGTGAGTACTTAGACTCACAGGCATTTGAGGACTTGGGAAAATATGAACTTCTCATCTGAAATTGGGAGTATTGATAGTGCATCCTGTCTGTTTTATCATAGTACTGTAGTGCGTATATTTTTTTGGACAATTTCTCTCTTGTGCATAACTGATTGCATCTAGGGCTATCAATTACAATCTGACACTATGCCAATACTACTGTACATTGATAACACGATTCTCTATATGCAATATCTTCTTAGGATAAATAATAGTCTGGCTTGTAGGCTTATTCCTAGATATATATGCATAATATTATAGCACTGTGTCTTCATTTCAGCCTTTGTGAGCCTAGGAACTATTGGGTAGGTAGATGAAAAAATACACTCAGTTATATAGAAATATTGTAGAAGCTACTATCCCACCACAGTTGGGCTATTTCATCAAGACAACAATCTGAAGCTTACCGTTGAATCAACTATGACAACTGTCATAGCAAAGAAAAAAAGATACAAAGTTTATGGAAGGCCTGCACAGTATCTAGACTTGAACATCATTGAAATCTGTATGGAGAATTCAAATATATAGTGAATGCCCGGAGATCTGGCAATATCTCTAAGCTAGAAGAGTTCTGAGAAGAGTATTAAAACATTCTGAAAGCAGAAATAGAAAGATTTTTAGGTAGCTACAGGAAACATTTGGAAGCCATTATTTCTATCTAAGGAAGTATAGCAAAATATTGTAACTGAAACCATTTTCAAATTTCTGTTCCTGCCATATTTTTTATTTTTTATTATTTTGAATCTGTAAACAGTTACCTGTAAATAGTTAAGCAGGCATTCAGCTTTAATAAAGAAGGATACCAAACTCAACTAGGCAGAACTTATTGTTGGCTTCTGTTCACTTCAGGATACATTGCCCAATGCCCGAAATTTTGTATACAATACTATTATTACAAAGATATTTCATGGCTGACTGTTCTTTACAATGGGATGTTGTTTCCATTATTATTTGCTTTTATTTCTTCTGGGCTTTTGCAGTTTCAGAGAACAAAGCTTTGTGCCACCCTTCTTCTGTGGACTCTCTTTCAACCAGTGCTGCGACAGAGGACCATGTATCAATGGGAGGATGGGCTGCAAGAAAAGCGCTTAAAGTCATTGAGCATGTGGAACAAGGTAACGCTAAGTAGCAGCCTCCTAGGAAGACACAGGGCACCACAGTGAGGCTTCATGAGGTACATTTGTGTGTTAGATTCCTATGAGGCTGAACAAAAGCAGGATTCTGAAACAGGCAGTGGCACCGTTAGAGATAGGAATGGGTGAATCATTGATTTCTCTTGTTCCTTGCTTTACAGGGCTTGTTTTTAATCAGCTATCCAGAAACAAATTGATTGGTCTTTTTAAAATTTACAGGGAATTTACTTCCTTTGAAAATGTGTAAGACCATCTGGCTCTTAGCATCTAAGTGACACAGCAAGGCTTTTTAAAATACAGAACTATTCTGAGGGGTATATTTAGGCTCCTTCAGACAGCAGCTGCTGCTGCTGCTGCTTCTTCTTCTTCTCCTTCTTCTTCTTCTTCTTCTTCTTCTTCTTCTTCTTCTTCTTCTTCTTCTTCTTCTTCTTCTTCTTCTTCTTCTTCTTCCTCCTCCTCCTCCTCCTCCTCCTCCTCCTCCTCCTCTTCTTCTTAGCGTATTCCCGCAAGCGCAGGGTCTGCTTTTCAGATCATTGAACACCACTTTGCCCAGTCAGCTGTGTCCCCAGGCCGTAGACCTGCAGCTTGCATATCTTTGTTGATGGTGTCTTGCCATCTCTGTTTTGGATGCCCACAAGGTCGCCAGCCATTGACTTCTATTTGTAGGCAGTCTTGGCAATAGTGGGAGGTGCTGCTCTCAGGACATGTCCATACCAGAGGAGCCGACCTTCTCTCATCTTCTCTACAATTGGTGCCACAGCATTAATGTATAAGGTTTAAGATTGAAGATTGATTTGATTTGAAATATATCAAATCAAAAATATGTTTTTAGTTGCTGATCCTGGATAGATTGTTATAGTATACTTCATTAGAGGGTAAGGTAGCTCAAGTGAAAAAGTTACCCTACTCTTTTTTATTATTATTAATCTATGTTTTGCCTTTCTGTATTATGAATAGCTTGGTGCAGATGTATTCATAATGGCATTGGATATGATGAAATCATTGTATGTGGTTTATGACCATAATAAAGATTTGGTTTCATGATTACATCATTTACCAATATTATGGCTGTGGTTCTTGCCCTTGTTGTTTATTTGTTGTTTATAGTTTTGCCTAATGTTTGTACAATGCATGTTAATTTGTGGTCTTAAATTGGCCTAATAAATATACTGTCCTAATTTGACTTTTACTTTCCCCTTGATATTTAACCTACAGATCAACCTCTTGCTCTTATTGGTAAATGACAAAACATTTGTATAATTTCTTCAGAACTCCACTCTTGGTCACATCCTTAAAATGCCAATCAGGTTCTGTGACTCCAAATGTTGAGTCTTATATCTTGAACTCTTTTCAGCTAACCAATTATTTTCCTATTGCTTATATTCACTAGTGATGGCTATAGAACTGCTTGCAGCATGTCAGGGCATTGAGTTTCTACGCCCCCTCAGGACTACAACCCCATTGGAGAAAGTCTATGACCTTGTGCGGTCTGTTGTCAGGTATATCAAACAACGATTCCCACAGATTTTAGCTTTTGGGAACATTGGCCAAATATTAACAGAACCATACTAACAGGACTAAATTGAGGATTTTAATTTGACTTTTTTCAGGCCTTGGTTAAAAGATCGTTTTATGGCCCCAGATATAGAAGCAACTCAGCGATTGCTTGTGGATCAGAAGGTAAGTTGTTGTTATGAACATACATCAATGCATATAACTTTGTATACGTAGCAATTGTTCATAATTCCTTACAAGATTTAGTATTCACTGTTCTATGAAAAATATTTAAATATCTAGTAATGAAATGTTAAATATTTAATGATACCCTTGTATCATTAATGATACTCTTGTATCATTTAATGATGTGTTAGGACTATAACTCTCAGAATTCCCAGTCAATAGAAGGAAGGTTGAACCAGGGTTGTAGCAGCTACTGCGAAAAGATAATGGCATATTTATTTCAAATATATTTATCTGTTTTCCATTGTCAAAAGTTTCCTAGCTCAAATAATTAATGTCAGGAAACAAACAAAACAAGCAATAATTGACAGAAAATAATTAGCAAGCCAATAAAAACAAATATTATTTGTTTTTAACAAACTAGGTACTGCAAAAATAAAATCTGTAAAATGTGGGCAGAAAAGGAAATATTTCTTCCTTTGTTACTAAAGATGGTAGTAAGCAGAGATACAGAATTTCAGAATAAAAAAGAAAAAATTGGGAGGATTTTTTATCTTGTCTTGGTGATGTGGGCAAACTGGCTTCAATAAGTTACATTAACAAAATCATAATGAATAACTGAATGAATGAATGAATGAATGATAAAAAAAACTTGCCTTCTAAATACTGTAGTCTGAACTTCAGACCCCATAAGCCTTAGCTTTATAGCCAGGAGCAGACATCTGTAGGGCAAAAGACCTATAGGGCATTAGTTGCCTGTTCCTAATTTTAGTGTGTCTCCTGTTTATTAGTTATTTTGACATATGTTCCAATATTTTGCTGAGCTCCAGGATCAGACTTTGCCTTTTCTTCTAACTCACTTTTTTATTTTCTACATCTAGGTTTGGGAAGTAGCTGAACCATACATTGAGAAATACAGAAGGGAACATATTCCAGAATCCAGACCCATTTCCCCAACTGCATTTTCTCTATCGGCCAGTAAAAGTGCTTCTTGTCACCACCATCACCACAGTGATTCTGAAGAGCATGAAGAACTGTGAAAACTATCCGAACTGAATCACAGTATTTCAATTGCTGGATCGCTGTATGTGTTGTAAAATTTCTGTAGTTTATTCCAAAGGGTATTTGGGGTGGGGCGACGATTATTTCCAAAACCAAAAATGCTGATAGAAAAGTTGCTGGAATAATGTTACTATTTCACAAATTGAAAAAGGGAATATATAGATTTAATTTATTACAAAATAAATGGAGATGGGACTGGAATGTAATCCTGTGGAGAAATTACATTTCATGGCAAAGTTAATAAAATCAATGTCAAGCCAAAATTAATATGAATAAACTGTTCCAGTATATTAAAATAAATATATTTAATGTTACAATATTTAAAGAAATTAATTCTTAAATCTTTTCAGAAATGAATACTAAATTCATACTTTATACCAAATTAATCCAGCACTAGAACTGTGCATAATACGCAGAAGCAATGAGAGATATTGTAGAGGTATAGTAAAATACAATTTGGTAGTAATGCCAAGTTTGAAGACTATAAGCCACATCTTAAAAGTTTTATAAGACTAAGTATTTCTACATATCTTCTTACCTCCAGTCTGAAAAAAAATAGGTTTGTTAAACAAACAAACAAACAAACAAACAAATGTTGATGGACTTCTTTGCATAATATAGCCTTCCTCCTATCCCTAGTTAACAGAGCAAAGGCAAGCTGACTTTGGATTTTTCTAATCTAATGTGGAAGCACTGTTTTCCATCTTTGCCTATACAAGCCTAAATGTGACATTTTGGTGATGACTCTTACGATGCTGTGGAAGATATGGAATTCACCTACATTCTGCAAGCATGTTGCTTTCTATCCAGTTGCTGTGTTTTTCCCTCCATGGCCAATTTGTTTTGTGCTGCTAGACTGACATAACTTTAAGAGAGGAGTCACAAAAATAACACTAATTGAGTAAGGAAGTAATCTGAATTTAAGCACTTTCTGTAGCTTATTGGTGCTGCTACGGGTTCTAGCTTATCACATTCTCTGGTGGTGTGGAAAGAGATCATTACTCCAGGGATTTCTAAAGCAAAGCACACTATTTCTGACATGTGGATGAATCTACTGTGCTAGCTGCCTGTCCATCCTGCCTCCTCACCCAGTCTCAGCATACACAGTGGAAGGTAAGAGTTGGTTGTGTTAATTCATGACTGGGAAACCTGTTAATCGCTGCACCTTAAGCTGACCCACAATAAGATGGGTAGGAGAGTGCCACATTTTGGCTTCATGATTAAGGTGTAGACTAGCTACACAGACAAAATGTATGCTTAGTTGTGTCACCCTATGGACTGGAATAAATCATATCTAACTAGCTGTGTGGATGTGCAGCTACTGAGTGAACTTTGAAACCAGGAGTATGAAGTAAAGCTGGGAATTGTGGTAGAAATCAGAAAATATGAAGCCACATCAAGACAATGTTCTAGTCCTGTGATAGCGAACCTATGGCACAGGTGCCACAAGTGGCACGCGGAGCCATATCTGAGGGCACATGAGTGTTGCCCTAGCTCAGCTCCAGCACAGATGTGCCTGCCGGACAGCTGATTTTCGGGCCTTCCGGGCCCACCGGAAGTTGGGAAATGGGCTGTTTCCGGCCTCCGGAGGGCCTCCGGGGAGATTGAGGAAGGCCGTTTTTGCCCTCCCCAGGCTCCTAGAAAGCCTCTGGAGCCTGGGGAGAGTGAAAAATGGGCCCAC
>JANHZT010005855.1:13408-24107 GCA_032468215.1 Stegonotus admiraltiensis | reverse complement strand
GGCGGGGCAGGTGGGCATTGAATTATGGGTGTGCGCACGCACACACACGATCCCCCCCCACTCTCCCCCCGCTTTTGGCACACAACAGCAAAAAGGTTAGCCATCACTGTTCTAGTCCAAACAGGAAAACTTCTTTAGCTCTCCCTGAGTTCAGTTACTAACAGGGTTCAATTACCAGTTATGATTGAATGGGGGGTTGGACTAGATGATCTATAAAGTCCCTTCCAACTCTGTTAATCTGATTGATACCATATCTCAGAACATCCAATTGCTATGAAATTGGATTCCTAGGAATTACCACAAAAAGAAATCAAACCCAAAACAAGATTTCCACATGTGTATATATAACCCTCCCATGGTACATTATAAACTGCTCTTCAGTGTCCTCCCATTAAATGATAAGTTGTGCTATTCAAAAGAAATACAAATCAACTTCTTCACGGAGACAAGATAACAAATGTGCAGTTATTTGAATCTTCTTTATTGTATTGTTACTTTAATTACAAATCATATTGATGAACTGGAATTGAAAGAAACTGAAGAGATTTAAGACTTATACATATTTATTTTATAATTTGCTGAGAAAAAGAAACATTAAAAATGAAATAAGCCATTGTTTTCATTAAAAATAGGAATGAAAATCAATTAAATCCGGGACTTGTGTACGGTGCATAAGCATAACATTCAGGTTTTACATAAATGTGAGATCTTGCTGTTCTGTGTGCACTTTGGAGATCTGGCAACTGTGGTATTTATTCTTATAGAATATACCTAGTATTGCAGAATGCTGTCATTTTTGTAAACAATATTTCCTTTAATAATTACATATTCAATCAATTCTTGATGGCCACCAAATTGATAGATTAAATGTTCCCACCTAAAAGAAGTAGATAATTATATTTTATGCAGAGAACAGAATACTAGATAATCTGTATGATCAAAAACGATAAACAAGCACAGGATGGTATGGTTAAGTGCCTTCCTATTTAAAGGTAGGCATGAACAGCTAGGAAATCACTATGAAACTAGCGTGACTCAAAGGAAATTTCAACTTTTGTTATTAGTAATAGCATTATTGCTTATAATACTTTCCTAGATAGTGCAGTCTAACTAATTACCAATAATGTCAACATTAATGAATACTTTATCCTCTTACCTTGGAGAGTTAATGATAATGAGATCTCCTTGTTTGCCTTTTTCAATAGACCCATGGGTGTGAGATCTCCCAAGAGCATAAGCAGCATTAATGGTGGCAGCAGCTAAGGCTTCTTTCATGAACATCTTCATGTTTACACAGGCGAAATGCATGGCCATCAGCTAATGAAAAAAATCAAAAGTGCTGTCAGAATTTACTAAATAGATCAACAGTTACATCAGTCACTTCTGAAAGCTCCCAAGCTCAGTTTTATTTGAATTCCAAACTATGGCATGATTCAAACCATAAGCAATGTCAGGCATTTGGAACACTATTTTATGGAATTAGGCATTCTGATTCAAACAATGGAAGAGACAAAAGGGAACAGATAATCACATTCTGTTTTATTAATTACTTTTTTAGTAGCTCAGTGCCTCAGAAAACCTGACCAGGATGTAATGATGTCAGCAGAGGGGACAGGAATGACAATTTCAGCCATTTCTTATCATTTTGGGGGTGAAGGGGGGGGTGAGAGATGGAAGTTTTGGGAACCGTTTATGTTTTGTGGATGGGCACTTTTTCCAAAATTGCACTGCCGTTACTTAATGGTTTGAAACCCCACTTTGGCAATATAATCTTGGGAGATCCAGAGACTACAAAACAGAGAATAATGATCTTTATATGACCCATGCATTACATTTGAGAAACTCAGGTCTATCTGCATGGATTTCAAGTGTTCAAAAGCATTTTCTTTCTGGAAAATCTTGTGGAAAACTGTTTTATGCACGAGGCTAATTCATACTATCCAGTATTCATTTCATAATTAAATTCATAGGTCACCAATATAAAAAATGAAACAGAATATTTTATATCTACATTCTGAGACTATAAGAAGAAAAGGAATAGTCAATGAACAGTCATTATGGTTCCAATAACCACCAGTATGGCAGCATTACCATAGAACAACAATAAGCATTTGGATTAAAATCACTGCCAAGAGCCACAATCACTCCCTCTTTCAACATTTTTCTAGCTTGAGGCTGTTTCAATCTAAAAGAAAAAGGAAAAAAAAGTATTCGAAAAACAAAATTAAATGCATTGGATCATTCACCATATATAATTTCAAATGTTCTAACATTAAAGGTAAAGGTAAAGGTTCCCCTCGTACATATGTGCTAGTCGTTCCTGACTCTAGGGGGTGGTGCTCATCTCAGTTTCAAAGCTGAAGAGCCAGTGCTATCCAAAGATGTCTCCGTGGTCATGTGGCCGACATAACTAAATGCTGAAGGCACACAGAACTCTGTTACCTTCCCACCAAAAGTGTGTCCTATTTTTCTACTTGCATTTTTACATGCTTTCAAACTGCTAGGTTGGCAGAATCTGGGACAAGTAATGCGAGCTCACTCCATTACGTGGCACTAGAGATTCGAACCGCTGAACTGCCGACCTTTCTAATTGACAAGCTCAGTGTCTTAGCCACCGAGCCACCATGTCCCTTGTTATAACATTACAAAGAGGAAAAAAAAGATATTTTTTTTCTGTAATGGGATGATAAGAGATTCAGGATGGTAACATTACATTATGAATATATCTTTTAACCCTGACAACGTAATTAGAAACACCAGAACTAGAAAATTAAAAAATGATGTATAGTTCACTCCCGTGCATGAATGCTTGGAAGTAAGACTCATTTAAGTCTCACGAGTGTGGATTTTAATTCAAAATATAAAGGCTGTCAAAAATAAGAACATATACAATATACACACAGAGACCCCCAGGTGACGTAAAGAACAATTTAGCAGAGCTTAGTTGAAACTCTCAATGGAAGCAATGGAATTCTTATCTCCATCATCTCTACATGACCATCAGACTTTATATGGCCGTGGATAGTAAGCATGGAACTTCCCTGAATCTTGGGTCCTCTTTGTGACCTGGTTGTGTGAGTATTCTACTCACATGGGCATTCTTGTTCATATGGGATGAATAGCTGACTTTACTAGCCCACTATTTCAGCCTTGACCAGTATATCAAAAATTTCCAAGATTGCTGTTTTCTATTGCGTGAAATACCGGAATAAGAGTAAGCATTATAGAAAACTTAGATGACACAGACCTCCTAACTCATCCGTATTGAACACTGAATTTGTTGATATTTTTTTAAAAAGAATCCTTGTTTCATATGCTATTATTTAGTTTTATTGTTGCTGTGAGCTTCCTAGAGTTGTATTCTTAGATGAGTAACCATACAAATCTTAAATAAACAAATTAAAAACTAAGTATATTCTAAACAGGGCTTTGGTTTTCAGTAGTCTTTCAAGTTGTACAAAGTCAATATTTAATTTGAAACTGAAGCTATGTAGCATAATTCTAAGTGTGTTGACTCAGTTGTAGGGCCCACTGAGTTCCATGAGAGGTATTCCTTGTACAGCCTTCCCCAATATAAAATATTTATATAAAGCCATATTAAAGCATTGCACTTACCTCAGGATGTAGGCAGTGGTTGGCAATAGGACAGCTGCACATTTTGCCTGGGCCATGGCAACAATTCCTTCATCACTAATTTCTTCTAGGTGACTTATAGCTTGTGCACCCAGTTCAGCTCCAAGCTATTGTGCCAAATGTAAGGTGACAAAAAAGCAGCAATGAAATGTAAAATATGCAAATAAGATCCAGTTTTAAGAATAATAATATAAAGCAACAATAGGTTATAAGACGTCAGCTAAAACCGTCACTGCTTCAGATGCTTCCTGGTCATATTTGCATATCACATGAAAACAAGATTTTACAACTATGAAACTGAGGTCTATAATATTCCAAAAGTTTCAGAGCAACCCCAAAACTCTTTCAAAAGTTAGCATATTATGCTAGCATATAATGTTTTATTTTTAAGTGAAAGGGGGAAGTAATAAAAATATAGAAATTTATTAAATTAATTGTCAACCCAGTTAAATAATATTTTGTTAATTTGTCCTTCGACTACTACTTCATGAAATGTGGCCTCCTTTATATAATTCAAAACTAAGTGTAACCCTTGCCTGAAAATAATTGGAAGAACCTGGCTTAATGCAATATAATGAGTCCAGCTCCCGGAATCTAACCCCTCCACTCTTTCCTGGAAAACCAGAAGGGGCTGAGAAAGGATTTATCATATGATGGTTTATTATCTGACAGAGGAGGCATAAAACGTACCGGTATCTGGATTCCTCTTGGTCAGATGAAAATAAGGAAGAGGAGAAAGGAGCATGCAGTCAAATTCCCACTGTTCATAACTGTGGTTTATCATGATAACTAAATATGGGCATGCTATATTATGATGGAAATTAATGCGTAAGCTTTCAGATGTCTTTAGAGATCACTATGAAATGTGCTTCTTTTTTTATGCGTCAATGTTTGCTTGAGAGTTATTTTTTCCTAAGTAAAACATGAATAACTACCAGAAAAAAGAGATGACATTAAATTATAATCCATAACTTTATTTTTTGCTTTAGTTCATTAAATAGATGAAATAAATTTGGGATATCACCTTTTAAATACTGTTTAGTTGAAGCTTATATTGGAATATACTGTATTATATAAATTATCAGACAATAGTAATTTTTGGAACAAAGTATGATGCAGCAACTATTAAACTGTATAGTTTTAATACAATGAAAAAGATAAAAAGGAGAGTTCATCCTTTAATTTTACATCATAAGGAAAAGATAAACAAAATCAATGTTTGAAAAGTGATTAGCAAAGGTTAGGAGGTTCAGCTTTCTAAAAGATCAAACCTCATATGCTGCTGCTACATTTCGCTGTTACTTATTGCCAAAACGTTGCACTGCACATTAGTATGATATATTTGTCTTTGCTCTTATCTCAGAACAGAATCAAAAGCAAAGGCATTTTACCAAAGGCATACCTCAGCACTTTTCATTGGATGCAGCTCATCCCCATGGAAATTCATTTGTAATCCTATAGCTTTTCCAGCCTGAAGAATTCTTTTGGTAGAACTCAGATCAAAGACACCCTTCTCACAGAAGACGTCTATATTGTCAACATGCATTTCACCATTAAGATCAAGTTCCTTGAGTTTAGGAAGATGGGTGTTGATAATGTCATCAGCAGCTTCTGTAGCATTTTTCCCTCTGTTAAAGAGGAAATAAAACAAATCTGCAAAATCAGTTGAATTGAACAGTGTATGTTCCTCATTCTTTTATGCCTAAAAATCAATAAATGAAGTAAGAACTGTTTAATTATAGGGTGGCCAGAGGATATTATTAATGTCTTCCATTGTACAATCATCTCCCCCTCAGTCTGCAACACCCTGGCTTCCCACTTTCCATTATTTCCTGCAGAAAGTCATGATGAAAAACTCCTTCCTTTTATTGTGCTTTTTCAGGAGTGATTGTACTTTCACACATAGTAGCAATAGCAATAGTACTTAGACTTATATACCACTTCACAGTGCTTTACAGCCCTCTCTAAGCACTTTACAGTTAGCATATTTCCCTCAATAATCTGGTTCCTCATTTTACCAAACTCGGAAGCAAGGACGGCTGAGTCAACCTCAAGCCAGTCAGGATCAAACTGCTGGCAGTTGGCAGAGTTAGCCTGCAATACTGCATTTTAACCACTGTGCCACAATGGCTCAGTTCTGACTTTAGAAATTGTCAGATAATTTCTCCTTCACCTAAAAAGTCAAAAAAATTCAACCACACTATATGTTTGCTCAAAAATTTAGTGGAGAATTCTGAAAAGTCATCTGTGCCCAACTCTAACTCTAAGTGATTCTATAGACAAAACAACACATAATTACCTAGGAACTGCATGGGCTCCACAGTAAGTGGAAGAAATACCAATGTCCAATTCCTTTTTAGCCTGTTCAATGACCCTGAGCATCTTAATTTCTGTTTCCAGATTTAAACCATATCCACTTTTGCATTCAACCAAAGTGGTGCCTGCTCGGAGCATCCGTAACAGACGGATTTTGAAACTTCTAAGGAGTTCATCTTCTCGGGCTTTCTGAGTCTGCTCCACAGTGAAATGTATTCCTCCTCCAGCTTGATGAATATCCATATAGGAAGCACCTGCCAACTTAAAACAGAATCATCCATGAAATGTGTGCCTGGGACAAAGTCCAGAATATTGCATCAGGAAAGCTCTCCTGGAAAGATTCTAAAATAACTAATTCCTAAATTGGGAAAGGTTCCACAGGAGATAATCTCCTATAGACTAATTTTACTTCTTAATTTAGATTAATTTGTATAAATTATATACAAAATATCAGGAATCATCTTAAATATATTGTTTAGACAACAAAAGAAACACATTCTGCCTTAGAAAATATCAAATATTGTATGGTTAATATGACTCAGCTATATGTTCACTGGCTTTTTAAAGGCACTCAGTTTTCCAGAGACTTAAAATATATAAGTTCAGACCCTATTTTGCTAATGTGATTGATCAGAATTACATTTGTACAAGTGTGCAAATAAGACTTGGCAATAATCATACTTCATTGTAATTTTGTGAGGTTCTAAACAAGGACGCCAAATCAGTTCTTTCATTTAATTTGGTTTTAGGAGCCCTAGCAATTGCACTGTGCAGTAGCAATCAAAGTCAAGCAATTAAATCTGGAGATAAATTATATTTATTAAGTATCCTTGCAGATAATACGACATTTACATTGTTGAACCCCAGCTCTGCAGCCAAACAGAGTAAGGAAAAACTTACAGGCTCTGCAGAGGTATTTGGCATGCTGCCCTCTTAAATCAGAAGATCCGACTATGAACTTACACAAATATATCAGAACCTGACAATTTTTAAAAATTATATACTCTTCCAGTTGAAAGTTTTTTTCAAAAATAAATAAAATCAATAATGCCATCTGTGGCAGATGTGTAAAAAGATGGTACTTTTTGGGGATCAAAAAATTAGCTAATTTCAAGACAAAGCGTTAAATGCTTTGGGAGTCAGCAAACCCCACTGGTGAACCAGTAGTTACAGCCAGCAACTGGGCCTGCCAACCTGCACACTCGCTCACATTTTGGATTCTGGGTGAACCAGTTGTTAAATTATGTGAAGCTCACCTCTGGTTAAATGCCCTGCAAAGCTTGGCTTATTATATCTATTCATGCAATCCAAAACTTCTCTTAAAAACAAGGAGTTGATGGATGTTTAAGTAAACATCAACTTCTTTTGGTAGCAAAATTATCTATTACACAACATTGGTCATGTCTTTAAATTTTAACTATTTTTATTTGTGGGTTAAAACAGCTTTTTCAAGTGCAACATTAGAAAAAATTATTGATGAACATACAACAATTAACTTTCAGGGAAAATTCAAGAACCGCATTTTTATCAAACTTATAAAAGGCAAAAGTGAAGTCATTCATTATTCTGTTGTTGCCAGTATCTCAGGGACTATGGAGTCAATGACTGCACCCAAAGTTACAATATTTCTCCATTTCCAAAGCAAACAGAAAAGCACTTCAGGCACATACAGTATAATAGAAAGAAACCCAAATCTTCTCTAAATGTTGTAACTTACCTTCATTGCAAATTCATGCACCCTGTCACCAGCCCATACAGGATGTGTGTGTGCATCTACTAGACCTAATTAAAAATAAAGTAAATATAAAGTAAATATGAATTCTGGAGTTTTCAAAATTTTCCATTAGTACAGAAGAGAGAATTACCAAACTTTAATAATGAATCATGCAGTTAGCAAATGCCTTATATTGCATGTTTAGAAATTGAGAATGTGAAACAGAGAGGAGAGAAACTGTTGTTTGCATGTAATATTGTAGCAAATTGACTAGAAAGAGATTAATCATCCCTTGTCTTTGAGAATATTCATGCAATTTCTACAGTCTAACAAAAAGTGTACAGTAATTGTAATTTGATGTATTCATTTACTTGCTAGATTTAAATCCCATCTTTCTACAGGAGCTCATGATGGTCTATGTATATTATTTCCCATTCCAATTTTATCTTCACAACAATACTTTGAGATAGACTGGGATGAAAGATAGTGACTGGCCCAAATACAATATTTTACTTTTATCTGAATTCCAGCTGCTGAGACTCAGGACAGTGGATCCATTATGTCCTGCCTGGGGTTATATATTTTATTTTATTTTATTTTATTTTATTTTATTTTATTTTATTTATTTAGAAATTTTGCTATGGCATAATTCTTGTAAATATGCATCCAGCTAACCATAGATGGAAGTATTAAATCATATTAAATCTTTATATTCTTCAGGGCATTTTTAAAATGTATTCTTTTTCAGGCTTTGCTGGTATTTCAGTTCTGAAGCTTCTTGATCTGACTCTATGCTGCCTGCTTAACATATACATATTAGACAGTTGAAGGTTGTTTTTGTGCTACTCATTCTTTGACCAGGAAAACCTTCAAGAACACAAAGGAGCTCTCAAGGGAGCATACAATCTTGACAACAGTTCAGTCAGTTCTGTCAAGTTGGGAAGAAATGCCTAGCCTAAGAACTTCCAGGCAGTTTTGTATCTGTGGTGCTGGCTGGGGGATTGTGAGAAATGCAGTCTCTGAAGATCTCTGGGGAACACCAGGTAGAGAAGGCTGCAATTGTAACAGGATTAATAATAGAAAAAAATGAGAACAGTAGCCCAATTCCAAGACATGAATGCTTGAACTGCACCTGGAAACTGACTAGAAACTACTACAGCTCGTGAAGCAGTGGTATCACATGTCCTAAAAACCAACACCACTAACATGTGATGGATTGTTTCTATAAAAGGGGAGATGGTGTGATGGACTACAGTTAAGAGGCAGTTTCCTTGGAAGGAGGGAATACATTCGAAGAAGTGGGGCAAGACAAGAGGCCTGGAGCTAGATTGGAAACAGAGGAAGAGATTTAGGATAACCACTCCCTAGAATCTCCCAGGATATTTCCATTAGGATTAGAATAGGGTAGGTTTAATCTGGCAAGATTCTGTCTATATCATGTAAGCAAATAAAAAACTGAACTTTGGTTGGATTCTTCTATGTCATTTTTGGGCTGGCCCTGACACCTGCTGCCACATTGTGCTCTAGCTGAAGTTCTGATTTTACATATTATAGATTAAAAGTCCTGGCATGCTCAACAGATACATCCAATTTGACACAGCCATCTTTCTTTCAGAATGTCCTGTGTCCTTTACCCAGTCCTTTTCATTTCAAGGGAAAAGAAAGAAGTCAAATAGAGGCATGGATTGCCCCTGTATAAATATATAAATTTCTGCTTGGTGCAATAAATCTTTAATCCATACCAACCTGGTAAAATGCACTTCCCAGAACAATCAATTATTTTGTCAAAAGTTGCTCCAGAGAATTGCTCACGAATAGCCCTTGCATCACCAACTGCTTTTATACACCCATTTCTGAAAACAAACCACATTTTGAGATTATATGGAATTATCTGTTTCTTCCTAATGTTTTTCTTCTTAAGAAAAGTGCTGAAAATCTCCTCTTACATCAAGTGGTTTAAGGACTGTTTTGTGATCCACCAGTATGGAAAGAAGAGTAAACTGGGCCCTAGATCAGAGCTTGCTTACAGATGAGTCTTATCTGCAGAGATTACTTTTTCTCATTTTTGCAAAAGGTCTCAAAAATGTTCCCCTACTCACTCCTCTGTATCCCTCCCGTCATCTCCTCCTCCTTTTGTTTTCCCAAAAAACTTTTTTCCCCCCGAAAAAATAAGAGATACTCAAATTCTTTGCTGGTAGCCCCACATGTCAATCAATCTATTTCAGCAGGATTAATATGTTCCCACATTAGGAGAGAGTAAGCTACCAATATCAATGGGGTAACCAATTCAAGTAAGTTTCATTCATCTTAATGAGTCCTCCACATGTGGTCACATCTTAAGTGACTCATAAATTCATTTCTAGTAGAAAAGTAGGACTGCATAGGCATGCAATGCTATGTGGGTCACTTGGTTTTGCATTAGCATGCTGGTTGGGCTTCATAAAACATACTTTTACGGCAAGCCTCCATGGTTAATGCAAGCCATGGCATTCATGAATATAGGAGCTCTGGGTCTTCTGAGCTTGGTCGTTTGCCTGAAGATACGTTAATGAAACATTTGCAAGCAAACGACCAAGCTCAGAGAGCCCCCAAGGACTCCACAGTTCAATCCTGACCTACACACTCTCTTTTCTGGAATGAAGAATAGAAGAAGAATAAAAGCATTATTACGGTCATCGACCAGCAATAGACATACAATAAATCAAAAATAATACTGACATTATTTGTAATTTATTGTATGTCTGTTGCTGGTCAATGACCGTAATAAACTTTTTATTCTTCTTCTCTTTTCTGAAATGAATTTATTTTATCCTAAACTTTAATGAAGTAAATAGTTCATGAAGTTCATGAGTTAATGAACTGGTTAACTAGTTCATGAGTTAATGAAGTAAATAACTAAACGTTGTTAATAGCTGGAATTATTGTGAGAGGGGGAGCGGACTTTTATGCTTCAGGCCAGGGGTCTCTAACCTTGGCAATTTTAAGCCTGACGGACTTCAACTCCCAGAAATCCCCAGCCAGCAAAGCTGGCTGGGG